>PVJA010002680.1:64737-104135 GCA_004027025.1 Myocastor coypus | reverse complement strand
TCTTTAGGAGGCTTAGATTCAATAGCCTCCAACATCACAAGCTTCACTGGTGGCCCACTGCAATTGAAGAACATTTGACTATATATGTACCTGCTTCCTCTTAGTCCAAAATAGAAGTATATTCTTTTCCTTTTTTTTTTTTTTTTTTTTCTAAGCAACATCAATAGGGAGGTGGGTCATGCCCACATACTGTACTCTGTAGAACGATTGTGAGGACAATATGCAATATGTCAACTTTCAAAGAAAAGAAAGGGGAAAAGAAAAAAAAAATAATAATGTTGATTTAGAAGGGTTAATGTTTAATTGCTTGATCAAGTTTATATACCTATATGTATTAATCTAAACTGATCTGATGATGAAAATATGTAATATAACTCGTGTTAAATTTAAACAATAAAAAAGGAAAAAAAAAAAAAAAAAAAAACCTGCCCTGAACATCTGAAGATGTCTTTCCTTGGGAACATCTTGCTTCCCCCAGTAAAAAAAAGTCTGGGCTAGGGCCTATTTAAAACTTCCTTAAAACTTGCACATCTCCAAGCCAGGCATGGTGGTGCATGCCTGTAATCCCAGCACTTTGGGAGGCTGAGGCAGGAGGATTGGTGTAAGTTCAAGACGAGCCTCGGCTACAAAAGTGAGTGCAAGGCCAGCCAGAATTGCATAGCGACACCCTGACTCAAAAAGACAAAAACAAAAAACAAAACAAAACAAAACAAAACAAAACAAAACAAAACAAATCTTGCACATCTCCAACTACTGTTACTATTTCAGAGTCTCAACTTATATATAAAGACAGGCTCTTTGGTATGATTTAAGTTCACTGGTACTTCTACTGAGTGGTCTCACTTTGTCTTAAATTTGTCTTACTAAACATGATAATTATCTTTCCACCTGTTTATTCTTTTGTGACATGCTTCAAATAGTTCCCTTTTCCCCTCTCTAGCTTACAGATCCTAAAGATGTAAAACTTTTGTGCTGCAGCTGCACTTTTAACATTCATTTTCTTTCAGGTTTAGTGCTTTTTGCACTCTTAATCTTCACCTAGAAAGACATTTTTTCTCCTACAAGGTTGGAGATTTTATTCTCATTTTTAAACCTGCATTCATAGAGGTTAAGGGTTCATGTTTTATTCACACAATGTCCAGTTATTACAGAGTTTTTGGAGCTGGGGAAGATAAAAGTTGAGTACACAATTGAGTAAAGTATACTGACTACATAACCTGGGCCAGTAAGATCATGGTGGAGAATTCCAAAAGCTAAGATTTAAAAGTAGCAGTTCAAAAGAAAATGGGCTATTTATCCTTGACACAGAAAGACTTGAGGGATTATGTGGGTTTGGAAGCGCAAGAGACTGGGAAATGGAAAAATGGCTCTAGTGTTAAATTATTAGGTTGGATATAAAAAGCTTCTGGGCTAAGGTGAGGCTTAGAATTCTGAGTCTACTTTTGGCTTCAAAATCTTAAGTTATTTTTTGAGTCAGTTAAAAAGAAAATGAGTTATTTCTCCTCTCTTGGGCTTAAACATTGATATTTGCTTTCAAGGAAGGCCTATTTTAGTCTGCAGTTTTTAATCACTTTCAAACCATAAAATGCTAATTTCTCTGATTCTATATCTTTCTAAGAAAATTAACCTCTGTGACACTTTCAGAGATAGCTCAGCTTCAGGTATTTCTGAGGCTCAAAGATAGCATAACCTAGAGAAGCTTACATAAAGCTGAACTTACTATTTGTTTAGACTTTCTACAGTATTAGTAATTACCCTTGGGTGAAAAACTCTTTATCAGCTAAGGTCCCAGAGGGTTATGTCCTAAGACAGAGTTCATACTGCTCAATTTACATATCCAACTCTATATTTCTCATCTTCTCCCTATTATAGTTTCACTCTGAGACACTTTTTTTGACACAGGGTTTTAAACAGTTCAGGCTGGCTTTGAGCTCACTTTTGTAGCCCTGAGGCTGGTCTCAAATTTGCAGTGATCCTGTCTCAACCAACCCATCCATATGGCTTGCAGGCTGGGGATACAATTAGTGTCCTTGTGCTTGTCAGGTAAGTGCTTAATGCCTGTGAGCTGTCTCCATAGCCTCGTGAGCCAATTCTTGAAGATCATTTCTTTTTTATTATTTTATTTTATTTTATTTTATTTTTGAAGAAGATCATTTCTTTAAAGACTTTAAAAGTAAAACTTTAGGGGCTGAGGAGATAGCTCCGTGGCACAAGTGTCTGCTGGGCAAGTACAAGGTTCTGAGTCTGAACCCGTCCCGTCAAAATAAATAAATAAACAAACAAACAAAAAAATAAATGTAAAACTTCAAAAGTATCATCTCTCCCTTCCGCCCTGAAACCTTGCACCATGCCAGAGGCCCGACAGACCTACCTCCTTATCCTCTGTGCCACAAGCCCCAGCACCTCTGCACTTCCAAGAGAGACTTCCTTCTCCAAGTGGCCCAACAGATTGACCTCCTCATCCTCAGCACCATCCCCCAAGGTTGTGCCTCATGGGAGAGAATTCCTGCTTCACATGGTCCACCAGACTGACCTCATCCTCTGACCCTATCCATCCGAGGTACATCAAATGGAGGTAATCAGACAGAACTTAAGTGAACAAAGTTAAATACAAACACCCAATTTAATATCTGCTTAGGGATTGGGGAAATAGCTCAGTAGAAGAAGCACTTGCCTGGCAACCTCAAGGGTCTGAGTTCAATCCCTGGTCCTGGGGTGGGGGGGAATCTGCCTAGCTACACAGACATAAAGATTGCTTTTATTGTGTAAACTTCATACTCATTAGTTACAAAAGCTTGGCAACTGCTAAATATCACTACCCACTATTAGTGTTTGCAACTGTAGGTCAGTAGTACAAACCTAGAACTGCCTCAGTAGTGAAAATCTGAACACACTGTAGACCCCTAAGGAAAAAAGAAAGTTATAACTGCCTCGACCACATAATCTCTTTTGGGTAAGAATTATGCTAAAGGTATTAATTGCACCAAGCTCTACACTAAAGGTCACAGGACAGTGCTATAAACAATGACAAAGAGAAAGAACAAAATTCAATCTCAGGCCCCAAGCCCACCCAGAACAAATACACTAACATAGAAGAAAATGGGAATCACACAGCTGAAATCTCTGAACTAATAGCATCTGAGGTAAAGAAACAACTGCAGAAATGTATAGAGGAAATCAGGTCAGAAGTAATCTCTGAAGCAAAAGAAAAAAAAAAAGGAAGAAAACTGAATAGCTTCTAAAGTAAAGAAACTACTTCAAAATGTTAGAGAGAAAATAAGATCAGTAATAATCTCTGAAGTAGAAAAAGAAACCTCTGAATAGCATCTGAAAAGACAACCGCAGAAGGGTAGAGAGGAAATCAGATCAGAAATAATTGCTGAAGCAAAAAAGGACAACCATAATGAAAGAATAACTGCTTCTGAAGAAGACACTGATAAAAACTAGAGGACATTAGAAAAATGATGGACTCCTTGAATGAGCAATATAGGAAAGAAATAGATCACATAAAGCAGACTCAAAGAGATACACAGGAAATTAAAGCCTCAATAACAAGCTGGCAAAGCTGTATGAACAAAAGTGAAGATAGAGTTTCAGATCTTGAAGACACTGTAGCAGCTAGTAGATAGGTAAGAAAGGATCTCTTAAAAACAACTAGGATGCAGGAAAAAATAATTTAACATCCACAGTTGATGTAAAGATGAACAAAGTGAGATTAATAGGCACCAATGAGAAAGGAAGAGTTAATACAAATGATATAAAAAGAATACGGGTGGAAAAATAGAAGAAAACTTCCCAAATATGTAGAAATAATATGACATTCAGGTGACTGAAGCTACAGAACTCCAAATAACATCAACTCAATTAAAAGCACACCCAGACATAATAGTCAAGATTCCAGAAATTCAGCACAAGAGGGGCCGGGGAGATGGCTGTGTGGCATAAGTGCCTGCCTGGCAGTACAAGTGCTGAGTTCGAACCTGGTCCCAACGAACAAAACAGAACAAAAATAAAACAGAAATCCAGCACAAGAATAACATACTAAAAGCTGCTAGAGAAAAGAAACAGATCACATTTAAAAGAAAACCCATCAGAATAACAGCAGATTTCTCTTGATAAACCATGAAGAAGAGCATGGAGAAAAGTCCTTCAAGTCCTTCATGAAAACAAATTCCAGGCCAGACTGCTATACCCAGCAAAACTCTCTTTCAAGTTAGATGAGGAAATAAAATACTTCCATGACAAAGAACAACTAAAGAAGTTCATGATGACAAAGCCAACAGTACACAGACTACTAAGATATTCTAGAGAGGGATCAAAATGATCAGAATTCCACAGATGAGAATGGAAAGAACCAACCTAACAGGGAAAACAATTAAACACAGGAGATAAAGGGGTAGCCAACAGCAGATAAATAACAAGGTAAACATAAATCAATACATCTCAGTTATAACCATCAACGTAAATAGTCTCAATTTGCCAATTAAAAGAAATAGACTGAGATAGTGAATTAGGAAGGAAAACCCAACAATATGCTGCATATAAGAAACACACTTAACTCATAAAGAAATTCATAGGGTGAAAGTCAAAGGATGGAAAACAATACTACATGCCCCAGCATCTCAGAAATAAGCAGGGGTAGCAATCCTATTCTCAGACAGTCTCAACTTCAAATTAAGAATGATCCAGTGAGATAAAGAAGGCTACTATATACTGGCTAGGGGAAAAATTCAAGAGGAAGAGATGATATGTATGCACCAAACACTGAGCACTCAGCTATATAAGACAAATCTTAATGAACATGAAAACTCTTAATATCAAATGTCACAATCCTAATAGGAGACCTTAACACTCCTTTATCCCCAAAAGACAGGTCAAGGGGACAAAAACTTAGCAAAGAAATAATAGAACTGAACCAGTACGTGGAACAAATGGACTTATTGCACTTATACAGAGTGTTCCACCAAGCCATTTTTTTAAAATTTTTATTTATTTATTTTTTTCTTGTTTATTCACTCATTTCTATGGCCGGCTCAGCCTGCCCTGAGAGCAGGGCTGGCGCAGCATGTGGTGCCGGGATTGAACCGCGGTCCCTGAAGCTGCCCAAGCTTTCCCAAGCAGGGGCTTTAGACCACTGAGCCATCCCGCTGGGCCCAAGCCACTTCTGAATATACATTTTTTTCAGCTGCTCATGGGACATTTTCTAAAATATACCACATACTAGTCCATAGGTCGTGCTTATGTATATGTAAGAAAACAGAAATTATCCCATGCATATTATCTGACCACAGTGCAGTGAAACTGGAAATAAATGATAAAAGAAACAACAACAACAAAAAATCCATGAACACGTGGAAATTAAACAGCACTCTCCTCAGCAACCAATGGGTTATAGATGAAACTAAACAAGAAATTAATATCTACAACTTAATGAAAATTCAAACACAACTTATTGGAATTTATGGGATAAAATCAAAGCAGTTCTTAGAGGGAAATGTATAGCTCTGAACTCACATATTAAGAAAACAGAATGGGAACAGATAAATACTCTCATGCAGCACCTAAACTGACTAGAAAAGGAAGAGCAAATGAAACCAAAAGCCCAAAGATGGGAGGAAATTATAACGATTACAGTAGAAACTAATTCACTTGAGACAAAGAAAATGCAAAGAATTAATGAATCAAAAGCTGGTTCTTTGAAAGACTAAATAAAATTGATAAGCCATTAGCTAATCTCATCAAAAAGAGGAAAGAAAAATCTCAATTTCAAGCACTAAGGAATGAAAAGGACAAAATTACCATAGACCTAGTAGAGATTCAGAAGATCGTTAATAGCTACTTTGAGAATCTTTACTGTCACAGAATTGAGGACACAGATGAAATGGATAGATTCCTAGAAAGTTACAAATTACCAAAACTGAATCAAGAAGATATAAGAATGTTTAATAACCCAGTAACAGCCAATGAAATACAAAATGTAATAATAATAATAATAAAAAACCTACTGCAAAGAAAAATAAAGGTCCTGATGGATTCATTGCTGAACAAGAAATTTACAGAAGATATAATCCCAACATTCCTCAAATTCTTCAATAAAACTGAAAAGGAAACAATCTTCCCAAAATCATTCCTGGAAGCAAGTATTATATTGATACCTGTCTTAGTTTCTTTTCTCTTGTTGCTGGGACAAATACCTGGCATACAGCTTAGGGGAGGAAAGGTTTATTTAGCTCACAGTTACTGGAGGTTTCATAATTTAAAGCAGCCTAAATTACATAGCAACACCTCGAGACTCTACGTCGCCATGTCCAGGATGATTTGCTCCACACCTCTGCAAGAAACCACGGCTGTCTGGGGGCATGGGAGGTGGGGGGGATCTCTGACAGCATGTGTTGTCAGTTTAATGGTTGGTACTCTCTTGGCCATTCCCCTCAAGGCCTGCTCTGGTCCTTTGGCCCTACCCCTTGAGCCATGTGCTTGACAGCCCATGATTTACACGAGGATTTGGGGAGACAACTTCATATAAACCATAACATTCTGCCCTTTGACCCCAAAAGTCTCATGGACATCCTTTCCTGCAGAAGACATTTTAGTCCATCTCTAAGAGTTGCCAAAGTCCCAACAGTTTCAGGATTCCTGAAAAGTCCAAGTCCCAAGATTCCTCCAAGATCCAAGGCAAAGTCTCGACTGTGAGCACCTATACAAATGGAAAATTAAATACACCCAACATTCAAAGGCACAAGATAAACATTGCCATTCCAAAAGGTATACACAGAAGGATACAAACCACTGGGGCCAAAACAAGTCCAAAATCCAGCAGGGCAAACATTAAGTCGTATAGTTCCGTGTGAAACATCCAAAGCAATCTGTGGCAAATTGTGAGCTCCATGTGGCTCCATTCTTATGACACTCTCGGTGGTAGCTCCCATACCTTCTCTCTTAGGTCAGCTATGCTGTCTCTTTGCAGTTTTCGTTGGATGATCCATGTTCCTGGCTTTCCCAAACTTCTGGATTTTCCATGGAGTAGGCTTCTCACTCACAACTTGACACACTGCCCCCACACCCCGGGACACATTGCCTGGTCTCCCAGGCCTTCTGAAATCGAGGTGAAAGCCTTCTTAACCTTGGAACACCTGCATTCTGCATGCACCTAAAACCAACACCACGTGGATGATGCCAAGGTCTGCTGCCAGCTGGAGCCCTAGTCAGGCTTCTTTCTCTCTTAGCTGTAGGCCTTGAGTGCCTGGATTTCTGAGCACTCTGACCTTGATTCTGAGAAACAAATTCTCTATGCGGGTATCATTCTGTAGGCTGGTACGGCCACTGCTTCCATTTTGGAACATGGCGCTTTGCAGCTTTCTCCTCAAAGCAAAGTCCCTCACCCTTTAGATTCTGAGGCTGCAAAGGGCAAGAAACTGCCACCTCCTGTGATGCCCCAGGACATCTTTGTTACTCTCCTGTTTCTCCTGGGCAGTGGAGATCTCAACTCCATCTTTGCAGTCCACAGCCTTCCTCCTCACACTTTTTTTCTGGCCAAATTCACAACAATTTAATTCATTCTGCTGGGCTCTTTGCTCTTCATTCTCAACAAATATTTAAATTTAACTTAGGACCCCCAGCAATAACCATGCCACTGACCCAACATTTGACTGCATTGAAATTTCCTTTGAAAGATTAATTAAGTCCTCTGTGTTTAATTTCAGTCTCAGGCAAAGTCCCTGGACACTGGCAAAATTCTGACAGACTTGGAGCCAAGCCAAAACACAAATGATCTGGAGTCCAACAGCCAATGCAGTCCTCAGCCTGGTCTTTACAAGTTGGCTTTGTAACAATCTTTTGGTCTGAGGTATGATCAGAACCTCCCCTATAGAAATGCCAAAGCTGTTCCAGCGCTTTGCTCATAGGTGACATCTCCAAACCTTTCCTATCTCTTCCCATAAGCCATTTCCAAAAGCTTGTAGTCCACATGGTCAGGTTTAGCCACAGCAATGACCTCACTCTCCTGGTATCAAATTCTGTCTTATTTTTCTCTTGTTGCTGGGACAAATACCTGACACACAAGCTTAGGGGAGGAAAGGTTTATTTATCTTACAGTTACTGGAGGTTTCAAGATGCTGCTCCCACTTTCTAGGATCTGGAGGAGAGGGTGGGGTGCTGCCATGTCAAAGTGATTTGTTCCATACCTTGGTAAGAAACCGCCGCCTGACGTGGGGAGAGAGCCTCTGACAGCACGTGCTATCAGTTTAACAGTTGGCGCCTCTCTTGGCCATGTCCCTCAAGCTCCATCCTGGTCCTTTGGCCCTGCCTCTCAAGCCATGTGCTTGATAGCCCCATGATTTACATGAGGATTTGGGGGGACAATTACACACAAACCATAACAATATCCAAACCAGAGAAGGATGCAACCAAAAAAGAAAACTGCAGGCCAATCTTATGACATAGATAGAAAAATCATTAAATTCTAGCAAATATAATACAGCAAATTATTAGGATTATACACCATAACCAGGTAAGATTCATCCCAGGGATGCAAGGATGGGCCAACATACGCAAATCTATAAATGTAATACACTATATCAATACAGCTAAATCCAAAAACCACATGATCATCTCAATTGATGGAGAAAAGGCTTTTGACAAAGTGCAACACTCCTTCATGTTCAAAGTCCTACAGAAAATTGGAATAGAGGGCCTCAACTCAATTTGATAAAAGCCATCTATGACAATCCAACGGCTAACATAATTTTACATGGGGAAAAGCTGAAGTCTTTTACTCTTAGATCTGGTACAAGATAAGGATGTCCTTTTCCACCACTCCTATTCAATATAGTTCTGGAGTCATTAGTTAGAGTCATTTGACAAGAGAGAGAAAGAAAAGGAATAAGTATAGGAAAAAAAGTTAAACTATCATTATTTGTAGATGACATGATACTCTACTTTGAAGACCCAAAAACTCCACCAAGAAGCTACTTGAATTAATACACAAATTCAGTAGCATAGCAGGGTACAAAGTCAGTACCCTAAAGTTAATAGCATTCCTCCTCACAGATAAATACACTGAGAGGGAAATTAGAGAAACAATACCTTTTACAATAGCAACGTGGAAAATGAAATACCTAGGTATTAGTCTAACTAAAGAAGGATATATTTAATGAAAACTATAGTACTCTGAAAAAAAAAATCATGGAGAATTTCAGAAGATGGAAAGATATTCCCTATTTCTGGATAGGAAGAACCAACATTGTGAAGGTGGCCATACTCTCAAAATTGCTATACAGATTTAATGCAATCCCAATCAAATTCCACCAACATACCTCACAGACCTAGAGAAATCATTCTAAAACTTATTTGAAATCAGAAAATACCTAGATAGCAAAGGCAATCCTGGAGAACAAAGACAAGACAGGAGGCATTACAATTCCTGACTTAAAACTATACTACAAAGCTACTGTGACAAAATCAGCATGGTACTGGCAAAAAAAAAAAAATCTGAAGATCAATGGAATAGATTAGACGATGCAGACACAACTATGAACACACTCAGCCACCTTACCTTCAACAAAGGGGCCAAATGTGTACTAGAAGGACAGCCTCTTTAACAAATGGTGCTGGAAAAAACTGGATCTCTACATGCCCTAAACTAAAACTTGACCCAGGACTATCACCATGCACTAAAGTCAAAATGGATTGAAGAGTGAAATATTAAAACAGAAACACTAAATTTCCTGGAGGAGAAAGTAGGAGGAAATCTTGAAGACATTGGGGTAGGCAAACAGTTCATGGACAAAAATCAAACCACATGTGTAATACTTGAAACAACAACTGGAACCTCCTCTTACTGAGAAGCTTTTGCATGTCAAAGGAAATCACCAACAGAGTGAAAAGAGAACATACAAATTTTGAAAAAATCTTAACTAACAAGTACTCAGACAAAAATCTTCTATCTAGAGTTTATAAAGAACTAAAAAACATTAAGGCCTCCAAATTTAAAAACCCAATCCAGATATGGGCATCCAAGATGAACAAACCCTTCTCAGAGGAAGAAATACAAGCTTATAAATACATGAAGAAATGCTCCACGTCTCTAGCCATTTGTGAAATGCAAATTAAAATGACACTTAGATACCATCTCACCCCAGAAAGAATAGATTTCATAAAGAAATCAATCAATAACAAATGTTGGAGAGGCTGTAGGGGAAAATGAACACTTCTCCACTGCTGGTGGGAAGGCAGACTTGTACAACCATTATGAAATCAGTGTGGAGACTCCCTGAAAAACTAGGACTGGAAATCCCATCCAACCCAGCTATCCCCCTATTGGAAATTTTCCCACAAGAATGGAAGACATTATTTCATAATGATGTTTGTCCACCTACGTTTATAGCAGCCTAAATTCTTTTTTTTTTTTTCTTGTTTAGAACCTTTGTTTATTCACTCATTTCCATGGCCGGCTCAGCCCACCCCAGGGGCAGGGCTGGCACAGCATGTGGTGCCGGGGATTGAATCACGGTCCCTACAGCCGCCCAAGCTTTCCCAAGCAGGCACTTTAGACCACTGAGCCATCCCGCCAGGCCCCGCAGTCTAATTTCTGATAGCCTAATCTTGGAAACAATCACAATGCTCATCATCTGAAGAATAGTTGAAAAATGTTTTTATATAAACTCAGCTATATACTCAGCTATAAAGAATGACAAACTCAAAGATTTCATATGTAAGTGGATGTATCTTGAACATATACTCATAAGTGAAATAAACCAGACCTACATGTGTAAACATCGTAGTCTCCCTAATATAAGAATTCAAAAGAATAAAAATGGAAAGGCATAACATAGTTAAATAAAAAATGAGAATTTAAGGATTAAACAATTTAGAGAGAGCTAAGAGAAAAATTAGGAAACATGGTATGGGTAAAACCATGCACCTACATGCAATAGATGGTTAAGATAATGGTTCCAAAAATCTCCAACAGCAGGTAATTTGAAACTAGCAGGTAATTGGTAGAATTTATACCCTAACTATACTGATACCCGTCAACTAAGCAAATACACTGAAGATAGCAATGTGTAATACTAAAATCATGCTTGGAATACCTATCATTCTGATCTTCTAATTATGCACTGCTTCTAATGTCATATTGATTATTACTATACTCTCTCTCAAGTAAATGTTTACTTAAAAATAAAAAAGAGAAAGAAAAAAGGTAATAGAATATGAGACAAAGAAAAAAGGCCATAGAAGTGTAACGCTATAGTTTTGTAAATGGCTAACTTCAAAACTATGTTTGTAGGGACAGCAAGATGATTCAGCGGTCTAAAGTGCCTATCTAGGAAAACTTAGGCAACCATAGGGAGCACGATTTGATCCCTGGCATCCCATGCTGTGCCAACACTCCCCCAAGGCAGGCTGAGCCAGCCATTAAATAAATAAATAAATACATACATACATACATACGTACATACATACATACATACAAATAAATAGTATAAAAGGTCAGTGAGGACACAGGACATAAAAGAACCTATACTTTAACAGTATATAACTGAGTGGAGTCCCATATTCCCTATTCAAGGATATTATGGGGCTACAGAGGAAAGTGATCAATGATGTACAGTGTGCCCAAGGAGAGTCACCTGGAGAGAAAACATTCTCTCAGGCTTCCACAGAAAGCAAAATTGTCAAGCACTGGCTATGATTTATCCAGATGGCTGACACTGACAAAAGTCTTGCAAACCACAATACATGGGTTCATGGTAAATCCTCAGGGGACTTGACTGGCCTTGTCAGGTATGTTACATATTTTTTGTAACACAGGTCTTCCTTTATCTTGGTCTTAACCATCCAGAAGTCTAACCACAAGGTATAAAAAGGAAAGCCATATTAATATGCTGAGTTGTAAAAGGCTCAAACCAATAGCCTCCGATAATGCCAGATGAGCTGATAATCCACTATTTTTGTGGACTACTGGACTACATATACAGCTACTTTCTCTTTGTGCAATGAAAAGATCTGTACTAGATCGTTTCAATAAGAAGTCATGTCTGCATCTTGTACTCTGAACAACTATGATGAAGGCATTACGCAATGTTAACTATTGTAAAAAAAAAAAAGTATCATCTCAATGTCATAGAGTGACAGTGAATGATCTACTAAGTGATCAAAGCATGATTCAAAGGATCCAAGCTGAAAAACTCTGTTGTAACATCACCTATTGACCCAACCTATAGGTAGTGGGAGAATCACATGAAATTGCTGTAAATGCAATATCCCACAAATGTAAATTCTTTTCGTTTTTTGCGGTGCCAGGGATTGAACTCAGGAACCTGTGCTTACCAGGCAAGTGCTTATTCCACTGAGCTATCTCCCTGGCCCTAAACTTTTTAAAATTTTATTTATGTTTATGGCCCACTCAGCCTGCCCTGGGGGTGGGGCTTGTTATGGCTTATGTCTAGTTATCCCCCCAAAACCTCATGCAATCATGGCAGGGACTTCTAGAGTTTGAGACTTGAATGATGACCCACTGGGATTACATGTTTTACTACTGTTGGGATTATGGTCTGAGTACTGCTGAGACTATGGGTGTGGCCTGAGACAATAGGCTAAGGCAGAGAGCCTGACGTAATTTAAAGAGACAGAGACAGACTAAAGCTGTGCTCTCTGCTGCCCTGGTTGATCAATTGCCTGTCACCATCTTGTTGCTGTTCTGCTGCCATGAACTGCTGCTCTCTGCCATGTGCCTCTCTTCCTGGGGGCCAGCCGAGTATGGACTGAAACCTCCAGTAACCTTTCCTTCCTTCATTTTGGGTGTCGGGTATATCCCAACAACGACAGAAGAGTAACTAAGACAGGGCACAACATGTGGTGCTGGGGATCAAACTGCGGTCCCTGTGGTTGCCTAAACTTTCCTAAGCAGGCAGGCACTTTAGACCGCTGAACCATCTAGCTGCATAAATTCTAAATTAAAACAATAAATACTAAGATAGCCAGGGGCTCTGCGTGGTGCAGTAAGAGAAAAAAAGAATTTATTTAACTATGCTCTACATGTCTGCCTGAATTTGTATGAGCTGGATGGGTGTTACACTTGAACACTGAAAGCATTAAAACTTGATTCCTTCTCTATTCAGTCTAACCCAACATTCCCACAATGGCCATGTAAGCACAATTTAAGCTTGAGACATGTGAGATACATTATACCAGTCTCAACCATTATTTTGTCAGTAATGAGTGCAAAGTACCACTGAACTATTTATGTCAACTTTGGGATACGGAACACAAGTCTGTCCTCGTTTCTTTACTGGTATGACATTAGCCACAATTCAGGAAAACCTTAACTACAATCAAATGGACAGGCACTACACTTTTATTTTTCTAAAAGCTAAAATCAAAATAAATCCTAATGTTAAAAGTATTACAACCAACCAGGTGTGGTGCACACTTGAAATCCTAATACTCAGGCAGCTGAAGCAGGACTAGAGGGTCTGAGACCAGCCTGGTCTATATTCAGACTTCAAAATCCAGTGTGGACTACACAGGTATACCCTCGCTCTCTCTCTCTCTCTCTCTCTTTCTCTCACACACACACACACACACACACACACACAGTGTGGACTATACAGGTATACCATCTCTCTTCTCTCACACACACACAGTGTGGACTACACAGGTATACCATCTCTCTACCCCACACAGACACACACACACACAAAACCACAACTGAGAGGTATGCTGCAATTTTCAAGTGTTCTTGTGTTCTCTGTAATATGAATTTGTTTTGATAAATTACTAAACATTGGTACATTTGTGAAAAATGTGCAAGAACAGTGTCATGCTCTGTGTCTGGATTCTGGATGTCCCTTCACAGCCTCATGCAATCAAAGAGGGGAAGGGGCTTTACAGAGGGAGCTGAGTTTATGATGGTTTATTTTCTAGGGCTGGGATGGGGGTGGGAGTGCTACACCCACCACTGGGCAGATAGCTTGCATACAACCTAGGGAGGATGAAGCTTGCCTCTGCTCCTCTCTTGTTGCTTTTAGTATCTTCTGATGCCATGAACCATTGCCCCTCTGCCATGTGCCATCCTGAGTTGGAGCCAGCCAATTATGGACTGAAACCTCCTCAAACCAAACTAAATGAGTTGCTACTTCTTTAATTTTGAGCTTCAGGTATTTTATCTCAGCAGAAAGAAAAATAATCATGATAGATATTTCTTAGCAAGCTATAAAACAGTGAGATTATAAGAACTTTTGGTTCCTAGAGATAGCATTAGGTCTAACACACAGGGAAGGCACCTCAAGAAAAAGTTTGCTAAATGTAAGCCTAACGTTTAATTTGCAAATGGCAATCAGTACCTTTTGCTTAAATGCAAGGTAATTCTAGTAAAATGTCATTCTACTCTCATATGTGAAAATATTACAATATGAAATAGAAAAAAGAATCACAATACTTTTGTTTATTTTAATTTTTTGAATTTTAACAATTCAAGTAAAAGCTAGTTAACATAAATACAGAGTGCACATAATTTGTAGTCATGTACATAAATGCAATAGCAAACTTTTGCCCACATGAATGGGCATAAGCTATCAACTCTCTTGAAGTTCACTATTTAGGTATAACTTACATGTCATAATTGTTCACATACACTAGGGTACACATTCAAACAGTTTATTAACATAGAAACACAACTAGAATTTTCAGCCTTTAAGAGTAGCAAAAAAAATCAGTGTACAGATTAATGGGAAATATAAACACATGATGAAGTGCTCTGAATGGAAAGCACGCTATATTTCACATATTTACTTTCTTGTGATTTAAATCATTCAGAACTATATATACTCTTAGGAATGTTAAAGTTATTATCAATACTACAAGACAAAAGCCTGGCTCTTATTTATCAGTCCCAAAGGAGTCCCTAGAGTACTGTGCGGGCAAAAGAGCATGTAAACAACAAAATGTACCAGGCAAGGAGAAGTCTAGAAAAGAAAGTGATGGACTGACTTCTAGAACTTCAAGTTCACATCAATATTTTTCCTGTGAGTTAAAACACATCTAGAAATGCCAAATATTTATACTTGAATGAAAGAATAAACATACATTACTTTGAAAAAGCCAAACTCTGCTGGACCTAACATCCACAGTGGGTACTGGGTTTTAGGAAAGAGGAGGTTCTTTCAGTTTCAGAGTTACAAATCCATTTGGACATCTAGTAAAGTTGGTACTACAAAGTTAGACAATGGGAATTGTAAGAGAGGTTCATTAGTAGTTTCCTCTGGAATTAAAAGCACTGTATATAGCACAAAGTTGTCAATCCTCACATCTGGAACCATTTCTAAGTGATACAGGCAGAAAAGTTTTACCTGCTATGAAGGTGTTCTGAGAATGTGCTTTTGGGATCAGCTGCTTGAACTTGAGTGAGTTTAGCTCCACTTTCTGAGCAAACGATCATAAAAATACATACCAATCCAGAGTATGACTGCCTCTGTATCAGGAGTTTTTTAAGTTCTCTGATTGCAAACAAGTGTATACAACCTATATTTTTTAGTCCAATAGTTTTGAATCTGCATTTTCCTTTTAAATAGAATTACAACACTTGAGAGGCAAACTATGTTAATCTCCATGTAGCTTTTTTTTGGAATTGTTTCCATCATTTGTAAACTATGGTAGATTGTGTGTGTGTGAACTTTACTGCTCCTTTGCACTTGTTACACAAATAAAATCTGAAACTCTAAAATCTCTTTTCCTCCCAGTACACACACCATTCTTGAAAAAAGCTGCATACAATGCACTAAAGGTTGGTGTTAAGTTTTACTTGCTAAATACACACAGCACACTTGTCATGAATTTGTTAAAACTAAGCAAGATGTTCCTTAGCTGGCGGTTTCTGTAGCATGCTTCTAACTAAGCAAGATGTTCCTTAGCTGGCGGTTTCTGTAGCATGCTTCTTCATCTACGGGGACTGAGATCAGTCAGATTAGGGAGAGCACGTCCTACATTCAACACAATTACTATTTATAGATCTTCACAAGGCAGATGGCACTACAGTAGGCAGCATAAATGGTACCTGAAAAGGCCAATATTATAGATTGAGACCTTTTTTACAGACTGAAGTTAGAAACCCGTTTTGGGAGGGATTTTTTTTGTTTTTGGTATGTTCTCCTAGTAAATTCAAAGCTGAAATTTATCATAAAAGCTATGAATAATTCCAAAGGTAATGATTAAATTTGCCTTTGGTCTCCAAATAGATTGGAATATTTTAAACTCCAACTGAGCACCTCAAAACATCCAGTTACTGTTGATTACAATAATATCAAAGTGTAAGAAATATAGGGAGGATACTGTGTTCACTGGTGACAACAGAGAAAACTTGCAGTGCTTTTCCATAATGTTTTGGAAAATTATGCTGCTTTTCCATAATGTGGTATTACAATATACAAAAATACTTAACCTATTTTAAGATCTTTTCCAAACATCCTCAACCAGAACCCTGAAAGGTATAAACACACTGTTCTGCCTACTACACGAATCATACTTTTTCAAAGTCTTATTAACATGAAATTCTCTCCTAAATCTCTTATCCTTAAAAAGGCCACAAAGTGCATTCACAAAAAGTCTTAAAATAAAGTCATTGCACAAAAGTTAAGGTATACTGAAATGAATACCACACTGGAGTTTAATTGTCGAAGTCTCACACACCAGGACAGCAATACCTATAGGCAAAGTCTCTTTACAGCATTATAGCGGACATCTTCATAAAGGCCATACATGACACATTAGAAGTATTAAAAGGGACAGATGACTCAACAGTAATTTAAAAACTATATTCTATTAACACATTTAACCCCAATGAACCTGGATCTTTCTATGATATACCACTCAGGAAACTAGGTTAAAATAAATTTCTTGGCCAAAATAAGCTTATTTACAAGTTAGTTAAGAATAATGCCTGCTGAATCAAGACAGCAGAGAGCCTCTCTTCTATAATATTTACTCTCCCAGCTATTAACATTGTATTAAAAAACTTACAAGGGTCAAAATGAAAATTATTCTTTCTACCAAGTAAGTGTAATCTATACTGACCTAGAAATAAATTTCAGGTCCAATTTCTTAATGTGAAGCAAACAAAAATTCAAAAGCAGTAGATATTTAAAATTTAAGTAAATGATACCTAGGCATGATAGGTGATAGTTTATGTTCAAAATTAATTCTGAAAGGACAAAAATGCATTCATTTGTTTTCCCTAATGTTAGAAAATAGAAGGGCATGTTTAAGTCACTGACATGGTCAAGAGACAATATTCTATTGGTTAATATTATATTCTGCAAAGTATTATGTGAGTTTTATATGGTAACAATTTAAAGTCCACATTATGCTGAACATGAAGCACCTGTTAGCTGACAAGGTGCGAACATTTTAATACATACACTATTTATAGTTCCTTGGTTGTCAAAAAATAGTGATTACTGGTGCCAAATAATTGAATTAAAATATTGTGCCAACTCATCTCAGCAAAATAGGAATACTGAGGATCTACTAATTATTATCTTACAATATTATAGGAACTGAAAGTTGGAAGTTATATATTTACGTCAATACTACATTTGGATAGCTACAGTATATATTTAAGAATGGCTTTGTTTACAAGATTGGAAAAATGCTCATGGAATAAACACTGTACTTCAAAGTCATACGTAGGTCGATAGAAACAACTGAAACTGGTGGACATGATAGAGAAAATGGCAATTTTAGCAAAGGAGTGCTTCCAAAGGCATTTCTTTTAGACGTGGTTGAGGTTTTTCCACATTACAGAAAGACTAAGTTTAACCAAACTTCTTTAGGCAGTTATGGTATATGTTCCTGAACTACTATCCTTCTGTCCACCATGTTGGCTCCAACATTCCATGATCCACTATGATCTTTTGGTCTTTTCTCCTTTGTAGCATGGCAGCCTGTGCTGCTATCCATTCAGGAGGTAGACCACTAATTCATAGGTGACCATCATAATAGCTGTGTTTGGAATCTGTCTCACCAAATGAGTTGTTAAACCACGGTAGAGTGACCCATAACCTTCTTCTTGAACCACCAAAGCCAGTGTCTGAAAAAACGATCTGTATTTTGTTCCTTCTTCACGTAATCTTGTTCTCACAACTTCTGTTTGGAAAGAAATAAAATCAATTTAAAAATTACTGATTTCTATACACTCTCCTAATATTGAATGTATCACATCTGTTAATATGTAAGTCAGGATAAATGAATTTTAATATACAGCTAAATAAAAGTAGTCACATTACAGTAACGGTAAATTTCTAATATAGCCATTATATATAGCAAAGTAACAGTTGTATTTAAGATACACAGAAGGGAAAATAGATGTGACCAGAACAAAGGTATGAATGAACAGGAAGTAAGAATAATATTAAAGATGAACACAGGATACAGTGACAAAAATTTTTTTACAAGCAAACAGTACAAAGAAAATGTTTTTAATGTACTCACAGCAGACCACATATAGACATAAAACAACATGCAGACAAAGAAGTTGAAGATGTCTAGGACACTAGCTTCCAGAGATAAAGCCAAGGCTGAGAATCAAACAAGCCAATAATAACATTTTAATAGCTGAATGGATCTTTAAAGTCAGCCCAATTTATCTTCAGTTTAAAGGTAAAGAAATTGAGGTGGGGATAAAGCTCAGTGGTAGAGCCTAAAGTATGTGAGGCCCTGTGTTTAATGTACAGTATGACTGCTAAGAAAGGACAGGGGAGGTGAGGGGAGAGAGGAAGAAGAGGGAAGGAATTAAAATTACTGAGAAGTTTTTTAGCCATTTAAAAGTACAGGCTGTGTTTGGAATCTGTCAGTTTTCTATTTAAGAACTGACTACTCTTTATCCATTCAGTCTCTTTTTCTCCTAGCAAAGTACCCTTATGATTCTGAGATGAACAGTCTAAATGAAGCTCATAGCAAATGCAAACTTTTATTGGAAATTTCCCATTTTGTCTTTTTCTCTCTATATACTTTTTGAGACAGGGTTTTATTTTACAATTCAGGGTGGCCTTGAGCTCACTTTGTAGCCCAGGCCGACCTTGAACTCACAATGATCCCCCTACCTCAGAATCCTGAGTGCTGGGATTATAGACATGCATCCCCACGCCAAGTTTTCATTCTATCTTAAAAGCTCATGACTTTATATAATGAACTCTCAAATTTTATCAACAGTACTTCTGGTGACATCACCTTGTCACTTACATGCACATTAAAACATATATTAAAAAAAAAATCTTAAGGTTAAAAAGCTATGAAAAAAACCTCTCAGCATGTAGCTTTTAAGAGACTTTTTCAGTTATTGAGAGACTAAATAATAACAAAATTTAATGGGACAAATAAATTATTAATAAACATAAAAATGTTTGTTCTTTAGCAATATATTAGGCTCCACCATTACTGTCACCTTGGGCAAATTATTTTTTTACATTCCCCCCCCCTCAGTTTCTCCTTTGAAAATGAGGACAAGTCTGGTTAGATTCAAATATACTTAGAAAAGAGTAGATATTCTAGAAGATTTTTACGAAGATTGGCAATGATTGAGTATATAAAGTATCTATTATAGTTGCACTTATGTTGACATAAATGCTTCAAATATAGAAGCTTGCCCAAAGTCCAACTAGTTAGGGTTAAGCTGCTGGAGTTTAACTCCAGGTTAGAAACTGAGTATCAGACTCCAGAGCTCATGTCTGGCTTCTAATGTGCTGCATCATAGCACACACTGACTGCTTCTCCACCCTTGCATTACTTACATTTAATCCCATTATAAACTCCCAACAACTGTGTTTTCTCATGTTGGAATTAAGTAAAATAACTCAAGCTATAAAGAAAGAGCAGGTCATCACCTAGGATGGGAATGCAGGCCCACATCACAGAACTTGCTGATAATAGACCTGACTTCTTACCATGTGGATACGCTATAGAGGTGGCACAAGTTTTTGAAGTGGCAGCAGCAAGCATCATTCCCATAAAATCTGATGCTTCTTTCACAGACTCTTCAGCATTTTCCATCATCGACGTAGTCTTACAATCCAGTAACTTTTGCTTTATGCTTTCATAAATAACAAAATGGATAACAGTCTCTGATATGCCAGCATAGGAGGCAGACATGCCCCTGTAAAATCCTTTAAGTCCATCTGCCTGATATACTTTACGGACACATTCAAAAGCACCCATTTGTTTTTCCCCACGGTTCCTAAAGAGCAAAAGTGAAAATGTTACTGACATTAAGTGCAATAGGATTTTTAGACAATACATTTTTAAAAATAACATTCTACTAAAACATGGCCTTCTTTAACTTGTGAAGTGAAATCAAAGTTTCATTTAAAAAATATTTTTGCCTTGGGCCCGTGAGATGGCTCAGTGGTCTAAAGTGCCTGCTTAGGCAACCACAGGGACAGCAGTTTGACCCCCGCATCAAATACTGCATTAGCACCACCCCCAGGGCAGGCTGACATGGCCATAATATTAAAAAAAAAAAAAAAAAAGTTTTTTTTTTTTTTTTTTTTTTTTTACTTTATTTGTGACAAGGTCCTAAATCTGTCATTCTGGCTGAGTAACATGTAAACAGTTTATTTTACAGAGTCCAAAATACTGATCCTTCAGTTTCACATCCTCCAAACTGGAATTACAGTGTAGAGATAACCAACAAGTTCCTTTATGAATGCTACATTTTAACTGGAGCCCATTCAAGGCAAAACCAACAAAGTATGAAAACATCTTCACACTGTACTAATTATAGTTCTAAGGTGAACTTTTTCTTTATTTAATAACAAAAACAATGATGGAGACACTATCATAGTACACAATAAAGTAAGGAGTATGACTAGCTGAATGTCTGTGTGCCTGGGGAGTTCTTCCGTCTCTACCAAGATTCTTTCTCAAACATGACTGGGTCACTAGAAATCAAACTTTCTATCACCCTTGAAAGGCAGTGGGTATATCAACATCCTGCTGAACAGTGAGTGAATACCTTTAAAGCTATCAAGTGTTCATTCAGTATTACTCCCAATGCAATTTCTTTAGGGTTACTTAATGGTACAATATTGTTGTTGAAGAGGACAAATCTAACCTAACATGTGATTTCTCCTTCAGACCTGTAAGAAGTGAGTCTAAATGCTGTTGAAAGGGAAAGAAATAAATATACCAATTTATAAATTGTATTTAACATACCTCTGATGTAACTAAGATCACAATTAAGATCTGATAACTTACAGCCTCCTCCAATTTTATCAAATAATGATTTTCTTTAGATACAGAATACTTATGTGGTATACCCTCTTACATAATTTTTAAGCCTTGGGAAAAGTTTTAAGAAATAAATTTGGAGTTTTGTTGTAATACTTAAAGATCTCATTAAAAGGACTAGACTAGATAAAATAATTAGGCATTTCTTTTCAACTCTCCAAATAGCATACAGCTCAGCTTGACAAAATGTAGAAAAGATATTTAATCAGGCCTAATTGTCAATGGTTGGTCAGTTTTATTTGTAGCTTAAAGGATGTAACAATACTTATCAAATCCCAAAGTACATAAATGGTGTAAGTATGTTGTATGTTGAGCCTACTCCAGATTTAAAGCCTAGGAGAGTTCCAAACCATTCACATTATTATTACTCTATCAAATAGGTATCAATTAGTTGCTATAAATGCTCCTTCTAGTTTTCTTATTGCCAAGCATATGCCTAAGATCCTACACCTCTGGCCTTCTTAAGGTTTGCATTAGTCTTGCTTAAAATGGAAAAACAAACCACTCTTTGATATACTGCATTTCATGTTGGTCCCTATTGATTCCTGGTTTATTTCCTGCATACAGCAATATTTGCTCCTTAGTTTAGAATGAATATTAATACTGTGAAGTTGAGGTAAAACAAAAAATATGTGTACACACACACACACACACACACACACACAGTGCTGTCTCCAGCCTAAGGAGCTCTACATGAGGTCAGTGGATTTGAGCAATGATTCTCAAAGATACACTGGACTTATTTAGCTGTTGGGAGGCCAATTATAAGCACTTATGTAAAGCAAAGTGTACTTGTTGGGCTGGGTTAATATCCTCTGACTCACCAAAAGTTCCATGTTCAGAGATAGGGCTTTGGAAGATGACTGGATTGTGAGGGTGCTAGTCTGATCAGTGGATCAACTCACTAAATTCACAGCTGAGTGAGCCATTAGGAGGAAGCAGGTCATAAAGATTTATTATTATTATTATTATTATTATTATTATTATTAGTGTACCAGGGATCAAACTCAGGACCTTGCACTTGCCAGGCAAGCACTTATTGTACTTACCACCTGAAAGGTAACGATTTCATTACCAGTCCTTTTCTCCTTTGTCTCTTTCCAACCCTCCTACTCTTGGCTGTCATAGGGTGAGTACTTGTCATGCTGTTTTTGCCTTAGAGCCAGCAAACTATGGACTGAACCCTTTAATATTGAGCCAAAATAAATCTCTTCTCCTTTCAATTGTGTATATCAGGATATTTATTACTATGAATGAAAAGATGACTTATAGACTGCTTCTTCCTTTCCGTTAAAAAAGCAACACACAGCCAAGCATGGCGGTGCATTCCTATAATCCTAGGCACTCGGGAAGGCTGATACAGCAGAATCTAATGGCAGCCTGGGTAACATGGTGAGACCCTACTTCAAAACGAAAACACAAAACAAAGCAATATACTATACATTTTTCGTTTGAAAGTTTCAGGGGCCAGAGACACAGCTCAGGGGCACAAGTGCCTGCCTGGCAAGTGCAAGGTCCTGAGTTCGGTCCCTGGTTCCACAATAAATAAATAAATAAATAAATAAATAAATAAATAAATAAATAAAATTTCATACTGTCAACTATTACCACTTTTGCTTCAAAAGACTCAAATTTCAACATGAAATAAAATAAAAGAACAAATTCACCAGCAAAAGATAAGAAAGGAAAACCATGGTGAGCTAACAGGCACTGAAATTTTACTAATATACATTTACAGACATTTCATCAGATCCTCTTTCAAACTTCACATACCTTGCATCAAGCTGTAACCGAGTCTTTATAAGCCAAATGGGGTTGGTTGCAGTGATTGCAGTAAAACCTAAACAAATATATTTAAAATGAACTTCGGTAAAGCATACATGAGTAGTTTTAAGGTTCTTTAAATTATGTGAATCTATATTAAAGAATTCATAAATATTTAAACTATTGACATATGCCTTAAATTTTCATGTAACAAATCCATATAAACACATTTTTATTTCCTATCTACATAAATTATCAAATTCTGATTTGAAAAGATTCTTTTAAGAGTTAAACCTGATCGCATTTAGTCCTCTCCCAACCTATCAGAATATCTTCCAGGATGCTCTCTATTCCTAATTAAAGTGAAGTAAAAATCTGTTTCCAGGAACAACCAGACAGAAATTTTGTGTATTTTAGGACTAAAAAGCATGCACTCTATAACAGTAGCTTAAGGATGTGATTCATGACACAGATCACTATATTAAAAATAAATACTACATAAATGGCAGTGCTTATTAATATTTTGATCTATATAGCACAAAAGATTTGGATGGCCCCATGAATACTTATCCATAAACAAATTTACTAACACTATTAAAGTAATAGTAATATAGAAGTAAGGTTTCTGTTAAGGTTAATAGGATGCTTCTACATTTTATCCATTTGAACATGTATAAAAACTTGAAAGATCAAAATCTTATAAAGTGGAACCTTGCTCTCACTTATTACAGATAATAAAGTAAGTCAGAGTGGAAGGTAGTTATTATTTACTTTAAGACTAAACTACTATGTAGTAACTACTATTAGACAAGGGTAGTCACCCAAGATGGCTCAATTCCAGGTAATAAGTTAGGATCTCTGGAGCAGCACAATTCTAGGCTTATTACTATCTCTTATTTCCTATCTTCCTAGTACTAGAAAAACAGCAGGACACAAAATGCAATCTTGATGAGAACTTACTGTATAAGACTGCTTGACCTATACAAAACAAAGTTTGCATAGTTTGTGTTTATGTTTAAGAGTGGTTATATAAATTTCACAGAATTTCTTATATCAAGCTACTTATAGTCACCTAGCCTTTAAATTCAATTTAAAGCTTCTATGAAGAAATATCTAAGGATCTTAACTGTTTCAATATTCTCTACCACATATTAGTAGGTCAATCACATTATTTTTAGAAAGGCACACTATAATCAGGTCTCATTTATTTTCAAGAAAAAAATTGCTGTGATGTACTTAGGAATGGAGCAGTACCTCAGTTCACATGTTCCATGATTCTGGACAAGATTGCCATAGTCACATTCACCACCTGGTGCAGAGTTTGCGAACATAAGCAAAATCGTGATAAAAACTTCTATTTGTGAACCAAAGCATTTATGAACTGAGGTGCCACTGTACTTTGTTTTTAAAATACATAATGTGGAACATAAGTTACTTTCTTAGCTTTCAAAGTTACTCTATCTACATATACAAAATAAGTTTAGTACATTGTTTACAAAACTAAGCCAGGCGTGGTGGCCCACACCTATAATCCCAGCACTTGGGAGGCTGAGGCAGGAGGATCAGTATGAGTTCAAGATCAGCCTGAGCTACAAAAGTGATGCTCAAAGCCAGCCTGAACTGCACAACGAAACCCTGTCTCAAGAAGAAAACAAAAGACAAAAAACAAAAAACAAAACCTAAACTGAATTTGGTCTCTTTCAGTTGTATCTTGTATGATGTCAGATAATTAACTCAAATTAACACACTGTTTTAACACTGTAGAAATAGACACATTATACAAAGGGCTACTTCAATTAACCTTCTTAGAAAACAAGGTAAGTGGAATTTTGTTTTAATAGCTCATTTAATAATTTTATAAAAATTATATAACCTCCATTTATCATAAGTGCTTCTAACACTACATAAACATAAAACTAGAAAGAAAAGGTAACTTCAGAAGCATCAGTTAGCATTAAAATAAAAATTTTATTTGATGAAAAGGTTGCCAGGAATATCTTTCTCAATAAGACTCTTCATGGATGTATGTTAATAAAAGGAGAAAAAGGAACTATCAGACTAGTTTAAATATTGGTCTGGCCTAACCTCATTTCATTGAGAACAAAGTTGCACAGTATCTCACCCCCCCCTGCCCCCAGTTAAAGATACTCAAATTTTGAAGCAGGAAACCAATACTCTGGCCAAATCCCAACTTATTCTCATTTTTTAAATAACAATTTTATCTTATTTCTTAAATATACTAGATGTTTGTAAGATTAAGGATTTAAAGAGTTTATATCCGACAAAGTATTTTGCTTTTTGTAATAAATTTTATTAACCATTTTGTAGACATTTTAAATGAAACAGCTTGCTTATATAAAGCCTACATTTGGAAATCTTTTTTAAAAAAGCCTATTGAACTCAAAAAAATTCACTTATTTTCTTCAACAAAAAAATGAGCATCAAAATTATTCTCTTTTTTAAATAAAAAGCTCTACTTAAGAATGCAAAGGTAGTATCAAAGATTCTCCATGTAATACTATTCCAAAATGTCACAATTCCTCAATTTTAGCTGGGAAAAAACCCCACACACATACATACATATATAGCACAATAATTTTTTACATAACTAGTGATACAAATATTACATACTAAAAAATCATAATTTTCAATTATTCTGTGGGCATATTAATAAACAGTATCAGAAAACAAACAACAGGTATTTCTCACTTAACCAAAATGCATTTCCAGGTACAAATAAACTTATTTAACAGAGATCACATTAAAATTTAGGTGAAAGTTGTGATCTCATCCCTTGTAACTGCGATTATTAGTAATCTATGCTTGTTATCTCAATTCTTAATAAAGATGTTAAGTCCAATGGGCAATGAAGTATGAGCCCAAAAAATATAGGCATAATCCATAGTTTGTTTTTTTTTAAACTAATTGTCCAACACTTGAAACTCTGGTCAGTACTTGAGTTTCAGTCTATTGGTTTCTCTTAAACAAAAAATAAGTTAACATACTCAGATAATATTAGGTTAATAAGTAAATCTAGAAATACATAATCTCTTAACTCGAGAAATGGAACAAACAAAAAAATTGACTATTGTGGCTGGGGAAGATAGCTCAGTAGAATAAGAGCACTTGCCTGGCAAACACAAGGGCTTGAGTTTAATCCCCAATTCCACCAAAAAAAAAAAAAAAAAAAAAAAAATAATAATAATAATGGGTGGTTATCCTACATAGAATATCTAATCTCATCATGAACAAAATTTATTACTGACTGAGAATTAAAATTAAAACTGCCAGGCAATTTGAGGCTAGCCAAAGCTAAATCTACCTTCACCCCTACTAGATAAGCACATACAAAGATGCTGGGAATGGTGTTTTGAAATTTAAAAACTGCTTATTACTTTTATTTTTTCGCATTTTAGTTTTGAGATAGTTTGACAATGATAATTTATATTAATTACTTGTACTGCTGTTAGTATTGTTAGTACTGTGGTTACTGAGTGTTAAAATTTCCTAAAATGCAATTTTAAGAACTATGATAGTATAAATCAATAAAGTCCAGATAAACAGAAAATTCCTGATCGATTTCCTTACTGAAAATGTTTATTTCATTAAGTGAGTGATACCTGCAGCATTGCATTTTTCAGTACTTTAACTTTTTTTTATAAAAACAAAACCCATGTCAATCAGGAAAAATTTATTAAAAATATTGTAAGTTAATTAAAACTAAAACAGCTAAGATCCCATGTACTGTATCCTCAATTTGGAAAGTATTAATGATATTAAATACTTTTGCAAAAGAGCAGAAAGCCAAGTATTAACAGACAAGACAGGAAAGCACTATTATTAGATTTTCAAATGTTAGCTAAGCAAAGAGAACTACTATTTTATCTAAAAGTTGTAGGACGGTATGGTACCATTTACAACTACACATATTAAATTCTTTGGAGGTCAAGGCTGTATGGCCAAATTAAAGACCCCAGGCTTACATGATGACTGAAAAGTATAAAGTACCCATTCTTCCTTCTAGAAAGAATTACAAAGGGATCAGAATTAATTTTTATAAAATAATAACACATATATAAATTCAGGAAATAAAAAATTCATTTCCCGCCTTCCATTAATTCCATATCTACTATAAAATCCCAGGGTGTGTTTCTTATACTAGAGGCTGCAAGAGATGCTCAGATCAGTACTCACGAGGTTTAAGTTAGTCCATATTTCTACAGGAAGTGACCTGCGGATGGGGAGCATGAGATGACACGATCTCACTCTTTTCTCGGGAGAAATGTACAGTAAATGCCTAAAATAGACACAGGCTTTTCTGTATCATAACAACAAGCAGTGACCTCATCAGAAACATGTGTACAAACTGAATCCCACTGGAAGGATTTGAGAAATATTTAATGTGAGATCTAATTTTTGTGAAAATTTTTAAGAAAAAGAGAAAGGAATATCAGAACGGGCTTTAAAAAAATGCAACAACTAGTGAAAATCCCACCATCTTCAGGAGTTTGAGTCCGAATACTTACCCAAACCAAGATCAATTCTGCCTTAAAGAAAAAATGCTAACCTTGTCAGATGGTTTAAAAACCTGTTAAAACCGAAATGTTTAGAAGGGATTATCATAGCCTATTTTTCTGTCATTACTATCTTTTTTGATCAAAAGGCTGAAGACACTATTTCCTATTAACAAATCTATCTAAAGACAGGCTTGCTGGCACAAGCCTGTAATCCCAGAACTCAGGGAGGCTCAGGCAGGAAGACTACAGGTTTGAAATAAGACTGGACTATACAGTGAGTTCAAAGCCAGAGTGGACCACATAATAAGACCCATCTCAAAAACCAAACTGAGCCAAACCAAGCCAAAATAAGCCAAAATAAAAAAACTCCAGAATATTCAACTAACTTCATTTTGGAACTACTTATAAATTTTTAAATAAAACAAAATATTTTCACCATAGTACCTTTCATTTCTTGCACTCTAACCTGAAATACTGTATATCCATATTTATGGAGTACTTTGGATTATTCTGTATTTAATCTTTTATACTTCATAAAACAGAAAACAAAGAATATACATAAAGCTACTGTCCAACCATCCATCTGACTGAGTAAGCTGTTATGGACAATAAAATACTGTATAAAAAATGTTATACATGAAGACAAAATTTCCATTTAATGAGTAAAAAAAAAAAAAAAATTTTTTTTTTTTTTTTTGGGTGGTACCAGGGATTGAACTTAGGATCTTGCACTTGCCAGGCAAGCACTTATTCCACTGAGCTATTTCCCCAGCCCAAAATGAGTAAAAATTTTAATAGTGAATTGCAAGTCAAACAGAAAAACACATCTTCAAAAATAAATGTACCCTGTAAATAATCTACTAGGTATGTACAAAACATTAAAGGACTACGTTATTGATATATTAAAAACTGAGCACTAACTGTATGACTACATAATAGTAAAACTCAGAATTCATTTCCTTTATAACATTGTATATAAAAGTATGTAAATACTAGATAAAAACTAAAAAATCAGGAATTACTATATTGGAAGTATATAAAACCATGTAACTTTTTTCTATCTACATTTGTGCCTATGTATACACAGAGAGTATTCAAATTCATTTAAACAAAAAATACAAAACAAAGATCCCCTTAGTATCTGGGTAAATTTAGTCTGATTAATGTTATATGCAGAGGAAAAATGGCAGGTCAAGCATTAAAAGTCTTATTCTCATTACTGGAAAAATATTTTAATGCATGAATGTTTACTATTCCATCTCAGAAGCTTTTATTACGTTCTTACAATTTTTACATTCACTTATAACACTGTAACATAAAAAAGGCCCACTTTAACTGTCCATTTAATAAATGAAGTGTTTATATCTAAATTGCATGGGAGCTGATGTAGATAAAAATGCAAAACAAGATTGAACTGAGAGGTTACTTGGAATATAAATTATGTACCTGGGTGCCCTACTAAATCTTTAATATGTATGCTAGCTGGTATAATGAAATCTCTTAGGCATTATCACTGTTTATTTCAGTGTATTTTTAATATTAAAGTGACAAGGTTAGCATTTTTTTTCTCGAATAGCCAGTTAAAAACTATTTTTCATATAACTATGTGTATTTCATATTCCCGAAACATTCACATTGAGACGTCTCAAAATGATTGTGAAGAAAACCCAGAGCAATCTGGTCTAGATTAAAAACCAAGGGGCAAAAGGCTACCTGAATAAGTCTGTATTGGACCATTCAGTTTCATCAGCATGTATAAAGAACTGCAAAGCTAAAATGTTAGATGCTCATGAATAAAGCAAGAAAGCTCTGAAAGAATAATTCTCAGATCAATATAACTGCAAACAAATGGAAATATTTTCAAATTACACAGTAAGTGTAAAGTGCAATAAACTCGGAACGAACATAACTATTAATTTACCAAAATTGAAAGAATTCAAGTTGTGAAACAATAATAATGTACAGAAAAACAAAAGTATTTGTATACATGAGAAAAATACAAAATGACAATTCTGAATTTCTTTATATGATACAAATATAGTAAATTGTGATGAAATAACCTCATAGGATGTTCTAGTCAAAATTAAGATAATGTGGGCCTCTACTTTTGTATTTCTAAATAGGTAATATTCTCAACATAAAGTAACTGCCTAGATACTTTCTTGATTTCAGTTTTTTAAAGTAACATTGACATTTCTTTATAGTTTCCTGAGGTTAATAACCACAATCATAAACATTAGTAATATGGAAATATATTCTTAAAAATGCTAAGACAGTGGTTATTAGGTTTTTGCCAACTTGTATCTTCTTATGCTCAAATTTAGGGGGAAAACCATACCCAATTCAACTGCAAAAGTACATTAAATTCTAGATATGTAGATCACCTCTATTATACTAAATAAAAGGATTAGTTCTTAAAATCCTATGTATTCAGATCAACTGCCTAGGATTTCCTTAGTGGTAAATCAAATATTCACTATCTTTAATGGTGTCCCTTCCCTTCAGCTTTGTAATATTTATTGAGTCAGCCAGAAACTGTAAAATATCAAAAGCTTTGAAAACATTTTTGTAAGGTATATGCTAGCAGTATTATATAGTAAGGGCTTTTAACCTTTCAGAAATTAGTATTTCAAATTGATCTAATTTTATTTCTAAATAGAAAATGGTCAAGACTGTCATTAAACACATTATAGACATTAAATGTGTTCATCAATAACTGATGCAGTTATAATTTGCTTTATAAAATCACAGCATAATTTGGAAATGTGAGATATGCTGAAATATGTAAAATATCTCAGAAAGTTAAGGGAATTTTCAATTGGGATCTAAAATATTTGGCTTTGTCTAACATGCATGGTTAGCAAATGACTCCAGAACCAAACTGGTGAAACCAGTGTCTCAAAGTTTAAGGCAGGCCACAGACCTAGGACTAGTTGTTTTACTTTAGAATTGTATAAACTTATCAAAGATAATAGATTTCCTGGAAGCATTTCGATAACAAGCATGTACACAGAGCCAGTGCCTCAAATTCAGATGCTATCATCTAGTCATTTATATGGAATAAACACACTCTGAAAAATATACACATTAATGTTTGAATGAGCAATAGCACTCATAAAAATTTCAGTACTTGAGCACAGGACAAAATGAATACTTTACCAACAATTGCTGGCACATTTCAGACAGAAGCCAAAACGTGCAGCAAAAACAGAAAAGGCACTAACAGAAACTGAGGAGAGAAAAGTAAATTACAGTCTGTAACTTACAGTGTCAATACAGTTGGATTCTTAAACTGTTAAAAGTAATCACTAAATAGTCACTGGACTACACAAGGCAATATAAGTATTGTACTGTCTGAAGCCTATCACTTAAACTCCTCATTTTTAAAAAATTATTATTATTATTTTTTTTTTTTGTCTTTTTAAGACAGGGTCTCACTGTGCAGTTCAGGCTGGCTTTGAGCTCACTTTTGTAGCCCAGGCTGGTCTCGAACTCGCAGCGATCCTCCTGCCTCAGCCTCCCAAGTGCTGGGATTACAGGCGTGAGCCACCACGCCCGGCAAACTCCTCATTTAAAAAATGCTGATGACAATCTTTACAGTATCTAAATTCGTTTTATACAAATAAGTATAAAAACAATGTACAGATGTTAATGCAAAGCACATTAGTCATCTTAACTTTCTAATATAAACTAACTGTAATTCGGCATTAAGCTTTTCACAAATGCTTTCATTATTTAGAATCGTACATTCATACCTGCCATGGCAGCTGAAATCATGTGAACCTGGGTAGAATCAGGATCAAATACACCATTCAATTTTTCCTTGCAATTGGAGTAAGCAGCAAAGTATAGTGCTCTAAAAGAAAGTTAAATTTATCAATAAGCATGTTCTTTAATTTGAAAAGTAAATGTAACCTCATCTTCCTAATTGTAGAATATAAACATCTAAAATCATAGTCTTGGCTAGACTATCCTAACAGTATGTTTATGCTTTTCCCACAAATACTTCCAAATACTTTCTGTATCAACTCATTAAAAAAAGACAAACACGGAGCTTCTAGCAGTCATCTTCAAACAAACCAATCCTTGTGCAATACTTCATAGCCACTTAGCAACTGACAATACTTTTGATAACTGGAACTCCACGAATCTATAGGGCTGTAAAGTCTGCGCAATGCTAAGGCTAAAGTAGTTTGCATAAGTGCCCTATGAACACTTAAATAAACCTTTTAGTGGTGAAAGAAGGGTAGAGCTGATCCAAGTAATCAAAGTGCACACAAAGCTATGAGATATGCTATATAGTAAAATCTCTATATTACACAGGGTAATTCACAGTATTTTTTTTTTAAACCAGGGATTGAGTTTACATCCTTGTACTTGCCAGGCAAGCACTTATTCTACTGAGTTATCTCCCCAGCCCTAATTCACAGAATGTATGTATGTATGTATGTATGTATGTATGTATGTATGTATGTTACTGGGGATTGTATGCTAAGTATGTACTCTTACTCAGCTATACCTTCCAGCCCCCTAGTATTAACAGATACAATTAATCCCCACAAACAATTAGGATATGTTTTCCAGTGTTTGTAAACGTTCTATTAGATCTATAAATATTTTAACTTACTATCACTTCATGCATTTTCTCTACCAGCTCATTATTTAACTTTCTAGGCTCTCCATGATGTTCTTGCTATATGAAGTATACTGTTATTTCTCAACAATCCCAATTATCTGTCCAAAAGGGAGAGAACAGCAAATGAAAGTTTCATTATTATATCTTTAATATGCTTAAGAAAAACGCTGATTAGCAATTTCAAATGAAATATTCCTACTTCATGAAAACAAAAAACCAGGATACACTTGATACCATGTTGTGAAGAGTACTAATGTATTCCTACAAATGAGAGTATAGGCTGAATATATAAAACCAACTCACAGGGACAGACATACAATGTCAAAATATAAGAGAGTCTAACTGCATCAAACATTAACTAAATACATATTAAAACAGCTATAAATAGGTTTTAGGTAAATCAGCAAGAATTAAATAGACATATAGGCCGGGCGTGGTGGCGCACGCCTGTAATCCCAGCACTCGGGAGGCTGAGGCAGGAGGATCGGTGCGAGTTCGAGACCAGCCTGGGCTACAAAAGTGAGCTCAAGGCCAACCTGAACTGCACAGCGAGACCCTGTCTCAAAAAACAAAAACAAAACAAAAATAAATAGACATATAGTAACCAATACTGGTTAAGATGTGAATAAAATAACTGAGTGTAAAAAGGTTTCCAATAAAATGCCTTTGTGGAAAGTAGACTATTCTTTAGTTTAAATGTGGTTATGCATCTTTATTCAGAAATTCTAATTTAGGTAAACATCCCAGAAAAGCATATGTGAAGATCAGATGTGCTCACAAAACCATTGTTGGTTAATAGTAAAAATGTGAAAACTATCAATGAGGGAATACTTAATTATGAGATAGTACCATCTGTTATGGTTTATGTCTAGTTGTCCCCTCAAAGCCTCATGACATCATAGGGTGGGGACTTCTAGAGTTCGAGACTTGACTCATGAGGCACTGGGATTAGGTGTTTTAGTACTAATGAGATTATGGTTCTGAATACTGCTGAGAATTGTAGGTGTGGCCTGAGGCAGACAGGGTAAGGCAGAGAGCCTGATGTAATTTAAAGAGAGACAAGAGATACAGACTGATGCTGTTGCTCTGTTGCCCTGATTGGTTGGCTGCCTCTGTTACCATTTTGTTGCTGTTCCACCGCCATGAACTGAATGCGCTCTGTTCTGTTCCACTTAGCCTTGGGCCAGCTGAATATGGCCTGAAACCTCCACAAACTGTGAGCTAAATAAACCTTTCCTTTCTTCATTTTTGGTGTTGGGTACTTGTCCCAGCAATGAGAGAAAAGTAACAAAAACACCATCCATTTGAAAAACACCCTACATATGGAAAGATCTACAAGACAAATTATATTAAATTATATCATATTTGGCATTGTATAACTGATGTAAATGGTAATAAATATAATCATATTTTTAATTCATATAATTATGGTGTGGCTACACATGCAATTGTTTTAATATATGAGAATATGTTGAAAACTATAGAGGGTAAGACACAATGTATCTAAGGTAGAAAGCCAAACTTTATGCTATATATATACATTTTACATTACCAGGATGCAAAACAGATATCTATCTATCTATCTATCTATCTATCTATCTATCTATCTATCTATCTATCTATCCATCCATCCATCCATCCATCCATCCATCCATCCATCCATCCACCCACCCACCCACCCACCCATCCATCCATCCAATCTATCTGGGACTGAACCTAGGGCCTTCACATTGAGCTACATCTCCACCCTTTCTTATTTTAAATGTATTTAGTGTGGGGTCTAACAGGGTCTAACTATGTACAGGTGGGCGCTACCATGCCCAGTCTCAACTGCCATCTTACTGTGCACTGGGGGGCAAGGCCAGCACAACACACCGGGGATTTAACCCTGGTCCTATTTTAGATTTCTTGTTCCTTTATGTGAGCCTATTCTAAGACCTGTATACCTAGTTCTTTGGTTCTGCTTTTCCATCTTGCTCTCCACAGAGAAATTTAACTTCTATGTGGAAAGCCAGAAAGAAGCACTAATTTCTGGTAGAGCACAAAGTGGGATAACTATGTGAAGCAGAAAGACTTGAGGTATATATCCTAAATATGCCTTCAGCCCAAGGGATAGCTCTGCTTTTAAAATTTCTTTTAAGACAAGTTTGAAAAAAAAAAAAAAAAAAAAAAAAAAGACAAGTTTGAAGATGTAGGAGCTGGTTTAGTTACATTCACAAGAATTACCAAAAACATATCTCAAAACATTAGTAGTTTTTTGCCTTAGGCCTACGTAGATTTTTAAGTGCGCTCTCCTTAGCACAAAAATTCTAATTCCTGAGGTTAGAACTATTCTCACAGAGGGAAGGGGAGATAGCTCAGGGGCACAAGTGCCTGCCTGGCAAGTGCAAGGTCTTGAGTTCTATCCCCAGTTCTAGGCAAAAACAAAAACCAAAACAAAAAACTATTCTCACAGGAAAGTTCAATATATAGCCACTAACTACAAGGGAATTCACAGGTTTATTTTGCTTCAAGAATTCCAAAATTCTGCGTGGCAAGTGCAAAGTTGTGAGTTTGAACCCTGGTCCTGCCAAAAAAAAAAAAAAAGAAAAAAAAAAGAAAAAAAAAGAAAAAAAAGAATCTCAAGAATCTCAAAATTTGTCCACAGAATTTTATTTTTAAGGAGTACAAATTAGAATTAAAACAGAAAAATTACAAGTGACACAGATTTTTCACTTAACAAATACGAATTTCACAGTATTTGTAATACAGTCTTGATCTTCCAACTACTCATATTACCATATATATGCATGTAAAATTGGAAGAAAAAAGAAATGTGTAAGAAATTAAGACAAAAAGGAGGCAAAACAAATTAAAGCATTAACTGTTTCTTTCCATAGAACAGAAATGTACAGTATAGTTATCCAAACCATCCTGCTTACATATACAGATCAATCTCTTTCTCCCACTCCCTCTCCTGTCCTTAATTCAGTAACTCTTTCCTTTTGAATAAGTTTATTCCCTTTTCCCAGTACCTACTACTGTACCCTTCAGATTCCATTTTTCCCTTTCAGGATCTCATATTGAGAATATGATGTTTTCACTTAAGAGTATGTTCTGCCGTTGTGTGCACTGACAAAAGTCTTGAATTTATCCTGTTTTATAGCAGAATAATATTCCCTTGTGTAAAAATACTTATCCATTCTTTAGTTGATGGGCATCTGTGTTGTTTCAAGGGTTTAGCTATAAAAAATTGTGCTCAAAAAAAAAAAAAAAAAAAAAAAAAGCCGGGCGTGGTGGCACACGCCTGTAATCCCAGCACTTGGGAGGCTAAGGCAGGAGGATCGGTGCAAGTTCGAGACCAGCCTGCGCTACAAAAGTGAGCTCAGGACCAGCCTCAACTGCACAGTGAGACCCTGTCTCAAAAAAAAAAAAAAAATGTGCTGCTATAAACATGGGTGCACATGTATCACTGTAATATAGTATTCAGATCTTCTGGAAAAATACCCAGAAGGGGAATAGCTGGCTTGAATAGGTACTCCAATCCTAACTTTTTTTTTTTTTTTAATTATTTTATCTTTTTGTTGTTTTAGAACTTTTGTTTGTTCGTTTATTTTTTATGGCTGGCTCACCCTGTCCTGAGGGCAGGGCTGGCGCTGCATGTGGTGCCGGGGATCGAACAGCGGTCCCTGCAGCTGCCCAAGCTTTCCTAAGCAGGCGCTTTAGACCACTGAGCCATCCTGCCGGGCCCCTCCAATCCTAGCTTTTGAAGGAATCTCCACGCTAATTTCCATAGTGGTTGCACCAGTCTCCTCTCCCACCAACAGTGCAGAAGGGTTCCTTTTTCTCTACAGCTTCTCTAGCATTTGTTACTGGCTGACTTCTTAATGTTAGCCATTCTTACTGGGATGAGATGGAATCTCAGTGTTTTTTGAATTTGCATTTCTTCAATGACCAATGACACTGAACACTTATTTTTTCAGATATTTACTCCCCCCCCCCCTTTTTGGTCTTTTTGAGACAGGGTCTCACGCTGCAGTTCAGGCTGGCCTTGAGCTCACTTTTGTAGCCCAGGCTGGTCTCAAACTCAAACAATCCTCTTGCCTCAGCCTCCTAAGTGCTGGGATTACAGGCATGTGCCACCATGCCTGGCTACAATTTCTTCCTCTGGGAAGTGTATTGTCATTTCAGATAACCATTTCTGGATTGGTCTTTGAATTTAGGGGCTCGAATTTTTTTAGTTTTGTATGTTCTAGATAGAAGGCTTTTGAGGGACAGTCAGCTATAATTTTTTCCCAGTTTGTTTGTTTTATTTTTACTCTGTTGAAGATTTGTTTTCAAGTGCAGAAACTTTTCAAAAAGATGAGATCTCAGTTATTGGTTCTTTGAAGTATTTCCTGTGTGGATTTCTGTTCATGAGCTCTCTGCCTACTCCTATGTCTTTTAAGATTTCTCCCTATATTTTCCTCCAGAAGATTCAGTGTTTCTGTTGTAACATTTATCTTTGATCCATTTTGACTGTAGTTTTGTGCATGGGTATCATCCACAGTATTTTAAAATTTAAAACTTACCTATAAATACTGTGCTTTTTAAACTCTTGTTATGTCATGCTGATTTAAGAATATTTCACTGCATTCATATTATACTAATTTATTTCTAACAGTACTGAAATTGTTAATTTCCAAAATACTCTGGACCCATTTTTTGCTATCAAACATTTCTTCATAAATTTGTTCTTTTTGTGGCATTGGAAACTGAGTTCAGCAAGGCACTGTGCCATTCATATCCCTGGCCCATAAATCTGTTCTTGTTAGCACCTAAAATCTTTAAAAAGAAAATTAAATTTCAACTTTCCATAAACTTTGAAAACTACATTTATAAATGCTAAGTATATATAAGTGATTAAATACAGATGCCTTGAAGCAAAGGTTCTCATAATTTTGCTTAACCTGTACATAATTTTTTCTTACCTGGATGGGGCCACCCCTACTATATTGGGGCCTAATCCTCTGAACAAGGAACGAGGCCCTTCTTTTTCCAAGATCACCCTAAAAGGAAAAAAAAACAAAAGAGAAATCAAAGTCTGGTACTTTATTTACTCTGCACAATAAAGAGTAAGACAAATTTCCAAACTAGAGTACACTTTCTTAGTCATTTTCCTCACTTACAAAAATCTATTTTTTCATTACAGCATAATGTAACAAGACTGGTACTAGACTTACTAGTGATAGAAAATAATTGTTTATAGTTTTGTCTGAGATTAAAGAGATCACTACACAGATTTTTATACTGAGTTTCATATGATCATGCTATTGTTATCACCAATCCTGTTTCACTCTTTATCAGCAAATTCAATTTTTAATCAGAAACATAATTCCTTCCTAGCTTTGAGATCTATTACTTCATACTAAATAACATTCTTAGTGCTGTATAATTATATCATCCAATGATTCCAATGAAATGCTAGAGCAAAAATCTATTGCCCTAATGTTCTTTAGTATGGTTCACTTATCATTTATTCTTCTGGTTAGTTAAAATGTACTATATTAAGTATTTACTGTATTGTTATAAAGAGCTCTTTATAACTAGGCAGAAAAGAAAGAAAATGAAGTGGATGGTCACTAACTTTGAGAAATCTATTATCCAAGCGTGGGGGAAAAAAGTTATACTGAAATAATTTATTTTTTTAATTAATTTTTTTTTTTTTTTTTGTCTTTTTGAGACAGGGTCTTGCTATGCAGTTCAGACTGGCCTTGAGCTCACTTCTGTAGCCCAGGCTGGTCTTGAACTCACATCAATCCTCCTGCCTCAGACTCCCAAGTGCTGGGATTACAGGCGTGAGCCACCACGCCCGGCTTGAAATAATTTAACAGATCATATTAATAAACAAATACTGCACAAACTAGTCAGATATATACTGCCTCCTCCCCAAAGAGAGACATGTTTTAGTATCAGAATGTTTTCTGACAGGTAAGTTACTTAATAAAGTATCACAGGTAGGAAAGAAAAGAGATTGAGAAGAGAGGTATTTTTATTTGCTAGGTAATAGACTTAGGCCAAACTTCTCAAATATCTATATGGTTAAGAAAGGTCTCTCTGAGCACAACGGTTAAATATTTGAAAGACTAAACTGCAGGATCAGTCTTCTAAAACTCAGAGTTGGCAACAGATTTAAAAAGTATCTTCATTCAATTTTCAGAAGTGGGGCCTGGCGGGATGGCTCAGTGGTCTAAAGTGCTTGCTTGGGAAAGTTTGGGCGGCTTCAGGGACCTCGGTTTGATCCCCGGTACCACATGCTGTGCCAGCCCTGCCCTCAGGGTGGGCTGAGCCGGCCATAAAAATAAATAAACAGAAGTTCGGGAACAAGAAAAAATAAAATAAAATAAAATAAATCTTAAAAAAAAAAAAAAAAATTTCAGAAGTAAATAAGGGCTGGCCAGATAGCTTAGGGGACTAAAGCACCTACTTCAGGCAGGCACAGGGACTGGGGGTTCAATCCCTGGTGTGTCATGCTAGCCCCACCCCTACTGCTCATTGAGACAAGAGATCAGAGACTGGGTGTGGTGGCACCCACCACCTGTAATCTCAGCACTTCAGAGGCTAAAAACAGGAGGATCACTAGAGTCTGAGTCTGATCTGCATAGTGAGACCCTGTAGACTTTGTATTAAATATATTTTTTTAAAAAAGTAAATAAGAAGAAACTGTATCCCTTCTTGGGCTACTGTGAGGGGTAAATATATAATGAGCTTAAAATAGGGCCTAAAAAATTAAGGAATCCAAAGGGGATTTTAAGGTTCCTGTGGAAAAGAGAAACATGAATAAGAGTGTACCATTGAGGTCAAAGAAAAAATTTTATAGAGACCTAATAAGTGATTTATAAGTGTCAAAAACCATGACACTGTGGGCCCGGTGGGATGGCTCAGTAGTCTAAAGCGCCTGCTTGAGAAAGTTTGGGCGGCTTCAGGGACCGCGGTTCGATCCCTGGTATCACATGCTGTGCCAGCCCTGCCGTTGGGGCAGGCTGAGCCGGCCATAAAAATGAGTGAATAAACAAACAAAGGTTCTGAAACAAGAAAAAAATAAATAAAATAAAAAAAAAATCTTTAGTGAAAAAAAAATCATGACATTAAAATACTTTTTCCATAATTAATCACACTGAAGGTTTCATTTTTTTGCCTTTTTTTTTTTTTTTCCCCCTCCCTGGTTGTTACTGTTTTGTTTT
>PVJA010002680.1:29904-64637 GCA_004027025.1 Myocastor coypus | reverse complement strand
AGTTGTAAACAATTTATTCTACTTATTCAGGTGCTTAGGTAACCAAGTTTAAAAGTGTGATGAAATCTTGGTTGTAAAGGTAAACACACTAGCTAAGTTTATTTTCTACAAAATAAACACAACTGAACTAAGTTCAAACAGATTAAGTCCAATTGAGCTGATAAAGTAGATACACAAGTTATTCAGTCACAACACATTTGAATATGTGAAATTTGATTTTAGTAGTTTTGAAACTTCAAATCCAATTTCAACTTAAGTATAGAAAAATGTAAAATAAATTTCAAGCTATCAGAAAATGACACACACACATACATTGAATAGTAATTTAAAATCAATACAATTTTGTTTCAAATTAAGTTTAGGTTAGATAAGAACCATTACTGCAATTATTAAATATAATTACTTGTGCAAGTACCTGGAAAACTAAACACAAAGAGTTAGTGTTAACATTATTTCATTTCACAAGTAAATGAACAAACAACACAAAAGAAAACACTTATAGCAGCTTTTTTATTAGAGAAATGTAGAAAAATACAGTATTCTCAATATGTGATTTAAGTGCCGGCCAGATAGCTCAGGAGATTAAAGCACCTGCTTAGCCGGATGCAGAGATCAGGGGTTCTGTCCCCTGGTGAGCTGTGCTGGCCCCTTTCCCCAGGGCCCACTGAGACTGGGCATGGGGGCGTGTGCCTGTAATCCCAGCACTTGGGAGGCTGAAAACAGGAAGACTGCTACGAGTCTGATCTGTGTAGAGAGACTCTGAAGACCATGTACTCAATATATAAAAAGAAAAAGAAATGTGATTTGGAAATAATATTAATTTTATATTATGCATCTGATAATTTTATTTTGGACTACCATTTCTAACGAATATAACCCAGAGTAACCTTTCATTCAGTTTCTAAGAACGTTTTAAAATGGGACATGTGGGAATCAATAAGGTATATTAAAACAGAACAAAACAACAACAGAAATACGGGACTGCAGCGCTCTCACTTTAGACAATGGAGTGGTCCAGGAGACACTACTCGGTTAACACTGGCTCCAGCCATGGTGTTCAGCTGAACTTCAGATATATAAAGTGTCACAGAAGATGACTGCAGCCGTGTTTTCACAACTTCCAGTGGACATGTCAGAATAGCTCCCACTGTGCCACCACAGCTATAAAAAAAATGAGAACACAACTTAGCTCTTCAATTATTGAATCATTACACAGGTATATCCTATGTGATCAACTGAAACTTCCAAATGTCAACTTCTAATGATTTTAGAAGACTAGATACATTTTAAATTTGCATGTAAGTGCCTACAATTGTATCTAGCCAGCAAAGGTAATTGGCTCTGTTAAAAACTTGACCATTACTTTAAGTATATCCTATCTCTCCTCACTCCTCTCATCTCTCCCTGCTCCCCTCTCTGCCCACTTTTGTGGACAGCTCAGCCCACCCTGTGTGCAGGGCTGGCATAGTATGCAGTTCCAGATATTGAACCATGGTCCCTGTGCTTGCCTAAGCAGGTGCTTTAGTCCAGTTAGCTACCTCGCCAGTCCAATTTTTATCCTTTTCAAACTCAAGACATGGGTTTTTAGTATCAGCATGACACTGATAATTGCTTTTACTTGTAGGGAATTCTGGAAATGGCAAAACTAGGGGAGAGAACTGGCATTTTTTTTTTTTAAATTTCAATTGGTGAATCAATGGAAAAGAAAAGCTAAAAGAAAGACTCACAAAGGGAAATACATACTAAACAAACAAACAAAAAAAAACCCAAACAGTTTTGTCCTGTAAAATTCTCAAGAAGCCTAACGAGTTAGGGCACCAAATACTTAACGACACAAAGCAAAGAAGTAAAAATATGACAGCCTGATGGATTATAGAGCAAACACAGGCTGCCCCAGTGAATATTTGTTACACACACACACACACACACACACACACACACACACACACAGACACGCACACAAAGAGTAAATAAAACTATGTTCCTGGGCAGAAGCCTAATTCTCTGAAGAACATGAACCCAAAACTGGGCCTTGTGTTCAGCAAGTATATACAATGCAAACCCTACACCTTAAGATGCACTACTATCGTCTTTTAAAGTACTACAGATAAGACTTTACCAACTCCCAGAATGAAAGAACAAAAAGATCACACATAAAAGGAAAATCACCAAAATAACATCAGATTTCTCGACAATGAAAGAACATTATCTAAAATTCTATACTAAGCTACACTGGAAGAGTAGACAAAGTGCTCAAAAAAAAAAATCTCGCTTTGTACTCCTTTCTTACATATTAACTGAAAGTAAACTAAATTACCAACAGAACAACTACACCCACCGACAAAAGATATATCCAAGAAAGTGTCCTTCTTAGAGCCGGACATGGTGGCGCATGCTTATAATCCCAGCACTTTTGAGGCTGAGCCAGGAGGATCGGTGCAAGTTTGAGACCAACCTGGGCTACAAAAGTGAGCTCCAGGCCAGCCTGAACTGCATAGCAAGATCCTGTCTCAAAAAGGCAAAATAAATAAATAAATATTTTTAAAAAATCAAGTTTTACAATAATGGATACTAATTTATATACTTTTATAGGGCCAGCCAGGTACCTCACTGGATTAAAGGACCTGTTTAGGCAGACCCAGGGACTGAGACTGGATCTGCAGTTTGCTGAGCCTCCCGAGTCTCACTGCTGGGGCATGCCGAAAAGATGATCAGACAGAGTGTGGTGGTGTGCCCCTGTAATCCCAGAGCTTGGGGACTGAAAACAGGAGGATCACCAGGAATCTAATCTGTGTAGTGAGACCCTGTACTAAATAGAAAAAAAAAAGTATTTACTGTATTTTTATCCACTGAGCTATCTGGCTGGTCCTAATAAATACTTTTATAATACTTTTTTACAGAACCGGGGATTGAACTCAGGCCCTTGCACTTGCCAGGCAAGTGCTTATTTTACTGAGCCATCTCCCCAGCCCTTTACTTTTATGATACTTAAAATAAGCAAATTCTTCATAAACAGCTACTTGCATAAGCATGCTTTAAAAAACATTAGCCAGATAGAATTATGTAGATTGTAACTTAGGTTGGAAAGGACCCAGAATCACTTAGGGGAAGAAAACATAATCAAGAAGACTAGCTGGAAAAGCACATAATTAGATGGGAATGAGCTACTGTTACTGAAGCTAACAGTTCTCAGCTGGACAGCAATAAAATGCCGCTTCTACTCATTGCTTATTGTACATAAAATTACAACTTATGCCAGCAGTCTGACTGCTTAAGTACTTCACCTACTTTTTTGGGTGGGGGGGGGGTGAAGGTGGGGTGGAGACCAGGATTGAACTCAGGACTTTGTGCTTGCCAGGCAGGTGCTTATGCCACTGAGCTATCACCCTGGCTCCAACTCTTGACTAAAGTGACAAGTTTTTTAGAGAGGATTTTTTCTGTTGGAAGTCAGGCACAGAGTAACAAAAAACTAGTTTTTTTAAAAAAATACAACAACAAGAAATCCTTGCAAATACATCTTTTAAGGAGGAAATGTCTCTCTGCTGAGGACCTCAAAGTTCTCTTTCACAGAAGTTATAGCACCACACCAAGGAGCAGAAAGGGGTGGGGAGATGGGCAAGAGGAAGGAGAAGAAATATTCAACCCCTGCTCTTTTTTTAGTTTTCTGCTTTAATTTGTGGAATACTTTAGTTTTTAGTGTTAGGAAGAGTACAAGGTAGGAATAGAGCACACAAAGCATTAAGGTGTGTTATGGACATGTACCAACTCTTCATGATGAATGTAATCATTATGTAATGCAAAAATGCGTAGTACTAATACAAATAGAAGTTTGGAAAAAAGAACATGGTAAATATGAATGGCAAAACATTTTTTTTTCAACCATAAGGCCAATTATCAACCCCTAAACCAACTGCACAGACCTAAAACCAGCTGGAAAGCCTCACACAACTGAAACAGTAACCAGCTTCTGCCTTTCTTTTTATTTTATTTATTTACTTTTTTGTCTTTTTGAGACAGGGTCTCGCTATGCAGTTCAGGCTAGTCTTGGGCTCACTTTTTTGCAGCCCATACTGGTCTCAACCTTGCACTGATACTCCTGGGGGCTCAGCCTCCCAAGTGTTGGGATTATAGGCATGCACCACCATGGCCTGCCAACAGCTTCTGCCTTTAAAGGGATTTTACTAGCATGTTTTTAGATGTACCCCCAAATCCTCATGCAGTCATGAATGGGGCTTTTTCAGAGGTGCCTGGATTTAGAGTGCATGCTGGGATCAAGGGTTAGTGGTCACTTAATCAGTCTACTGAGGTTTGGCATAGCCTTAATCCTGATAGTGTAGACAGAAAACAAAAGGAGCAGAAAGAAGCTGCTAATGTCCCCTGCTTGCTTTGCTACCTTCTGCCTGCCATGCACTGTTTTTCTTATGTGATGCTAATGTGCTATGCCACCCTGCCTTGCAGATAAACCTGTGGGTGAAGACACCGAGCATACCCAGGGTGAAACCTTACATATCTCTTAGACTTCTTTGAGGTTAAGGGAGGGTCGTGAAAAATAACCGATCCCAAGAGTGTGATTCTCAGACCTATATCTTTAATTTTAACCTTTTAAATATATACTTAAGTAGGAAGAATATATACTTAAGTAGGAAGCTTGTTTTTTAATAAGCATGCAAGTATGCAAAACATTTTATTAGATCCACAATATTGGGAAAAGACATGTTCAAATAATATTCTTTTTTTTTTTTAAATATGCATTTGATTTTTTCAGGGTCTCACCAAGCAGCTTGGACTTGTGATTCTCCTGTTTTCAGCCTCCCCAGCACTGGAATTACATGCATGTGCCACCATGCCTGTACTCTGGCTGGCTCAGCCTGTCCTGGTGGCAGAGCTGGCACGGCATGTGCTGCTGAGACTCGAACCTCAGTCTGCGGTCCCTGAGCTTATCTAAGCTTACCTAAGCAGATGCTTTAGTATGCTGAGCCATCTTAGCTGGGCCCTGAATATTCATTTATTTTTGTACTGAGAATTGAACTTATGACTTTGTGTTTGCCAGGTAGATGCTGTGCCACGAGCTTTAGCAGAAAGCAAGACATGTGTACACCTTAAAAAATACTCTGGAATTTTCATTAACTTAAAGCAAAATCAATCAATTAATTAATTTTTAAAAATTAATTAATTTTTGCTTTATCAGGGATTGAACTCAGGACCTTGTGCTTGCCAGGCAAGCACTTATTCTAGTGAGTTATCTCCTTGGCCCCTAAGCAAAATTTATTCTGTCAGATAACTGCAGCTTTCATCTTTGTAAAGGAAAATGAAGGCTGAAATATTGTCTTTCAAGTAGTACTTCACTGCAACTTACTAACCAGGGCATTAGTTTTCTTAATTACTTCCCTCATCACTGAGAAAATGTGCAACATCATTTTTTAAAAAATGTATTTGGTACAGGGTCTAAGGGTCTTACTACCCAGACCAGACTTGTAGTGATCCTCCTGTTTTCAGCCTCCCAAGCACTGGGATTATAGGAATGTACCCCCAGATCCAGTCTCAATCAAAGACTCAGCTTGCTCCAGGGGCAGAGCTGGCACCAGATGCCGGTTATCGAATCTGGGTTGCTCAACATCCTCAACTTAAGGAAGGTTTATTTTGGTTCGTGATTCAGTCCATAGTCAATTCAAGTCACAGCTGGCTCCAGGGCAGGTCAGCATGGCACAGGGGCATGGCAGAAGACAACTGCTCCACCTCATGGCAGCCAGGAAGCAGAGCAGGTAAGTTAAAACTAATGGTTAACAGCTCTCAATGTCTTAAAACGACTGCAACCATTGAGAACTGCTGAAGTTCTCACTCTTAAGTACTATAGTGTACTTGCTCTATTTGGATTTCAAAACACATTTTCTTGAGCGTTCACTCCTCAGTATGTTTTGCTAGTTTCTCCTCTTTTCTGATCTCTTTAACTGGAGTCCTCAAAGGTTAGTCCTTGGTCCTCTTGTTCCTATTTTCCCTTAATTTAGCTAGGCTTATGGCACTTTCTATGTTCTGAATGTGTATTTCTAGTCTAGATGTTTCTTGGACTTCACACTTAACACATCCAACCAACTCAACAAATGACTTCTTGACTCGACCTGGTTACTTCTCAAACTTACAACTAAATTTGAACTTCTGATCTTTCTCTAACTCAAGCCACCTGCTTGGGCAAATACAGTCAGGCACAGGGGACCGGGGATTGATCTCTGGCTCCACAAGCCTTACCGGACTGGCCTTTAAGTCAGCCTGAGCAAGGAAAAAAAAAAAAAAAAAAAAAAAAAAAAAAAAAAAATCTTTCTAACCCAAACCCATTCCATCTACAATCTTATCTATCCCAGTTGACCATAACTTCATCCTTCTGAGTGTCCAAAGAACCTCAGTTATTTTTACATCTTGTTATTATACTCTATAGCCAATATGTTACAAATCTTAGGGTCTCCTCTATCTCTGAAATAAACCAGAATTTAGCAATCTTTCACAAGGCCCACTATTGCCAACCTAGTAAGACTCACCATGACTGCTCACGTGGATTACTAAACTAAATCATCTCCCTACTTTTGCCAGTGCCATAGGTATAGTCTAACACAACAGACAGAGCTAGCCTTTTAGAAGACCTGAAGCAACTAGTGCTACTTCAACAGAAAATGCCAAAGTCCTTTAATAGCCTGATAATGCTCTACTACTAAGGCTGTACTTGTCTCCTTATCTTGTTCATGTTGTAGGTCTTTTCACTGCCTTTTCCCCTTGCATAGTTAATTTCCTCTCCTCTAGACCTTTGCTCAAATATTTTCCTTTCAACATGACTCATCACCCCCACTATTTCTGATGCTATTCCACCTGCCCCCATAGCATTTAACATTTAATTAATGACACCATTTGCTTCATGAATCATCTTTTTCAGATAGCTGTGTATATTCCATACTGCATTAAAAATGAAAAAAGTGTTTATTTATTTACTTGGTACAGGGCCTCGCTACGCAGTTCAGACTCATAGTGACCTTCTGGCTCAGCCTCCCCATTGTTGAGATTACAGGTGTATGCCACCATGGCTCGTTTCAGTGGCCAACACGGCATGCCCATGGCTTTTGTGCTTGCCAGGCAGGTGCTTGGATCTCTGAGCTATCTCCCCAGGTCAAAGTGGTAGGATTTTGAAGGCTAATTGCAATGTACAATGTGAACCCATGCTAATAAATGCCCAAAATTTGCATGCTGTTACATTAAAATCTATTGGTCTATCTTGTACGAACACATCATTTGAAAAATAATGATTCACTGGGTTTGAGTTATGGCTCTTCATGTCTATATATTATACAAAATGTATACTTTTTCTTTTTTTTTTTTTTTTTTTTTTTTGGTGGGACTGGGGCTCAAACTCACGACCTTGCACTTGCCCAGCAGGCACTTGTGCCTCGGAGCCATCTCCCCAGCTCCTATACTTTTTCTTAATATCACTTAAGAGAAACATCTTTAGGTTATAGGAAAAACTGTCACATTGGAGGTTGGGGGATTAGCTCAAGACTTGAAAATTTCTAAGGGCTGGCCAAATAGCTCAGCAGATTAAAGCACCTGCTTAGGCAGATGCAAGGGCCAGGAGTTTGATCCCCGGGTGTGCTGTGTGGACTTCACCCCAGGGTGCACTGAAACAGTGGATTGAGACTGGGCAGTGGCACACGCCTATAATCCCAACACTTGGGAGGCTGAAAAACAGGATCAGTACAAGTCCTGATCTGTGTAGTAAGACCCTGTACTAAAAACATTAAAAAAAAAAACAAAACAAACAAACAAAAAAAACAGAAACAAAAACAAAAACAAAAAACTAAGTACCCTGAGATAAAATAGCTCAGTGTGGCTTATACAGCATTACTTTTACACCATCACAAACGCCAATGAATCTGTGAAAAGGCAATTAATGCCTTACAAATCTTTCTTAATATAGATTTAACTTTATCTTAAAGAGTAAAAATAGGGGCAGGGGAGATAGCTCTATGGCACAAATGCCTGCCTGGCAAGCTCAAGGTTGTGAGTTCAAACCCCGGGCCTGGGGGGGGAAAAATAGCAGAAACAAAGATAGAAAACAGTAACAAGTAAGAGTACATACAGTACAGAATTTCAAAACAAGAAAAATTTAACAATGGTTGATTTACATATTTTCATCATCAAATCAGTTTAGAATCAACAGACACAGGTATGCAAGACTGATCGAACAACTAAACATTAACACCTTCAATAAACATTAATTTTTCCCTTCCAAATGAATTTTGTATTTCAGTCACTCTTCTAAAAAAGTTATAGGGGTTGAGGATGCAGAAAATGCAAGGTACTCAGATTGATTCCTGGTACTGCCCAAAATTTATATAACTTATTTGCATATGTAGGAGACTATAACTTATTTGCATATGTAGGTCTGGTTTATTTCATTTATATGTTCAAGATTCATCCATTCATACATGAAGTTTTCTAGTTTATTATTCCTTATAGCTGAGGAATATTCCATTTTATGAAAATACCACATCTTTTTCAACCATTCTTCAGATGATGGGCATTTTGGTTGTTTCCAGGATTTGGCTATCACAAATTGTTCTGCTATGTGCCTTACCAATCTTATGAAAAGTACCCCCCCCCCCGCCCTGAACCAAGGATTGAACTCAGGTCCTGACCCTTGCCAGGCAGGTGCTTATTCTACTGAGCTATCTCCCCAGCCCCTGAAAAGTTTCAATATATCAGACCACCAAAGGGTCTTCAGAACTCTGAGGAGTTTCTTATGCTATTTGCAGTGTTACCCTAATCTATTTATGAGAGCTTCTTTTGAGAATACAGTATCAAAATAATCAACTTCTTAGTTTTCCAACTTGCCAGTGAAAATCAAAGTTTTAGAAAGGAATAAAAAGAGGCTATCTTTCCAAACATGTCCTTCCAAATTCATATTATCATCCTCAGAGAGATAACATCAGGAGGAAATGCTAAGCTTTGGGGAAATGATCAAGTAATAAAGGTAAAGCCTTAACATTTGGGGTTTGTGTCCCTGTAAAAGAAAGCTAGTGGGCCCCTTACCTATGAGGACACAATGAGAAAGCAGTCTGTGAGCCGGGCGTGGTGGCACACGCCTGTAATCCCAGCACTCGCCTGTAATCCCAGCACTTGGGAGGCTGAGGCAGGAGGATCGGTGCGAGTTCGAGACCAGCCTGGGCTACAAAAGTGAGCTCAGGACCAGCCTCAACTGCATAGTGAGACCCTGTCTCAAAAAGACAAAAAAAAAAAAAAAAAAGAAAGAAAAAGAGAAAGCAGTCTGTGAAGAAGTAAGACTTCCTGAGACAGTCAGCTAGTATCTTAATGTTGGGAGTCTCAGGCCCTGGAACTGTCAGAAATAAATGTTTATCATGTACAAGCCACCCAATTTACATAATTTTGTTATAACAGCCCAAAAGGACTGAGATACAGGAAGATAGAATATTCAACATCAAGGAAATGGGAATAGTGTGGGGGGCATTACTGTGAAAATAAACCAACTGTAATTATTCTTGTAAGTACTATTCTACTGCTGCCCTGATCTCACGGTATAGAAGGGAAAATAACAAAAAATCATCATAAAAACATAGATATTTCTTACTGAATAAGTAACAATAAATACGGTATCATAGGAAAGTTTCTTTCTTTTTTTTTTTTTTTTGTCTTTTTTGAGACAGGGTCTTGCTATGCAGTTGAGGCTGGCCTTGAGCTCACTTTTGTAGCCCGCGCTGGTCTCGAACTCGCACCGATCCTCCTGCCTCAGCCTCCCAAGTGCTGGGATTACAGGCGTGCGCCACCACGCCCAGCTAGGAAAGTTTCTTAATCTGCAATAGTAACTATATTAAGCTAAGAACAAAAAATATGTTACACTTAAAACTCTGAACATGGGGATGTACACCTGTAATTCTGGCACTAGGGAGATTGAGGTAGGAGGATCACTGCAAAGTTTGAGGCCACCTTGGCATACAGTGTGAGACAACTGTCTTTTTTTTTTGCTTTTTTTTGAGACAGGGTCTCTCTATGCAGTTCAGGCTAGCCTTGAGCTCACTATTGTAGCCCAGGCTGGTCTCGAACTTGCACTGATCCTCCTGCCTCAGCCTCCCAAGGGCTGGGATTACAGGCGTGCGCCACCACGCCTGGCCTGAGACAACTGTCTTTTGCAAGCTCTGAGTATTTATTGCTTTCATTTGGAACATTTCTCGCTCAATAAAGTATCAGCAGACTTAAATGATACAATAAAGACAATTTATAATTCTATCAAAGTACTTAAAATACTAGAAATATAGCATTAGAAATACAGCTAAAAGTAAATCATACTTACATTCTTTTTTTTCGTAAGATTTTCATAATATGCCTCTGTAATTCAATTAACCTAACCAATGACTCGCAATCTCTGAAATATTAACTCTGGCAAATGCATACATACTAAGATCAAAGGGTGTCTTACAGAAATCATGAGTTATACACATGAGTGACACCCAGACCCAAGGTCCAGTGCTAGCCTATCTCAAACATTCCTATTTAATAATAAAACTCTTGGGCTACTAAACTTTGAGATACTTTTCTTTTCTCATTTTTAAAAAACTTTTTAACTTTATGTTATGGCCAGCTCAGCCTGCCCTGGGGGGGCTGGCACAGCACATGATGCTAGGGATCAAACCATGGTCCCTGCAGTTGTCTAAGCAGGCGCTTTACACAGCTGAGCTATCTCGCTGGCCCTAAAAACCTTCTGATATACTGATAACCAATATTTGAATGTATATGATTTTAATAATCAGGAGAACATCCCAAAGGCTCCATGTTAAGAAAAGCTAAGCCCTGGGCCTGGGGAAATAGTTCAGTAGAATAAGTGCTTACCTGGCAAGCGCAAGGACCTGAGTTCAATCCCCAACCCCACCAAAAAAGAAAAAAGTAAATCTTTGCCTTAAATACTACAGCTAAAAGATTATTCTTGTTTCTCTAGCTTAATCCAAAGAACACCTGTATGTGAAGTAGGCCAAGCAAACAACTCGTGAAGAGATTGCTCTTCCTCTATGTAATTATTACTAAAGTAAATAAGCAATCCTCCCGGTCCCCAAAGTATACAATTCTATTATGGTAAGAAATCAACCTAGGGGGGCTGGGGAGATAGCTCCATGGCACAAGTGCCTGTGTGGCAAGTGCAAGGTTGTGACTCACAGAAAGAAAAAAAAAAAAAATCTAGGGACCAGCAAGATAGCTCAGCAGCCTAAAGTGCCTGCTTAGGCAACTGCAGAGACTGCGGTTCAATCCCTGGCACCACATGCTATCCCCCGCCCCCCAAGCTGAGCCAACCATTACATATATACAGCCTATCCTTTAGTTCATGAGTGTGACAATTGGGTGTTCATGCCTTACGCATGAGATGTGCCTCAAACCTTGTTATGACCGTGGGACATTACCTGTTGGAAGTAGAAAAAAAAAAAAAAAAAAAAAAAAATTACAGTCTAAATATGCATCACAGGACCTTTTAAGAGTACTTACGTTTATTTACATGTATGAAAAACTCTAAAACTAAGTATTTTTTCTGTATTTTGAAGGGTATAACCCAGATGACTTTTATCATCCTTCCTTATTCTAATGTTTGAATATTTTTTTTAGGGAAGGGTCTCCAGTGTGTTCAGGGTCTCACTACTAGATAGGACTCCTAAGAATGTGCCTGTTTAGAGCCTCCCAAAAGCTGGGATTATAGTTGTGCTTCCTTCGACACCATGCCATCTCAACTGCTGTCTCAGTGCTTCCAGGGAGCAGGGGTGGCGTGGGCAGGGCAGGCCTTGGATTGAACCCCTGGTCCCTGTGCCTGCTTGCAAGTACTTTAATCCTCTAAGCTATTTGGCTGGCCCTTTCTAATGTTTTTCTAAAGAGATTAAAGCACGTCTCTTAGAAGTTATTTATGCCAATACACAGAAACAAACAAAAAGCTGGGCGTGGTGGCGCATGACTATAATCCCAGCACTTGGGAGGCTGAGGCAGGAGGATCAGTGCGAGTTCGAGACCAGCCTGGGCTACAAAAGTGAGCTCAAGGCCAGCCTGAACTGCATAGCGAGACCCTGTCTCAAAAAGACAAAAAAAAAAAAAAAAGGTAATTTATAAGCTTGGGAACCTATCCTAGATCAGATCCAACATACCAGTGCCCTATTAAACACTAAATAATTTGTATATGCTATACTTTGTTAGGAAGTCCAGGAAACTCTTAACCTGTGTTTATATAGCTACTCTCCACTCCTGTTTTTTTTTTCTTTTTCTTTTTGAGACAGGGTCTTGCTATGCAGTTCAGGCTGGACTTGAGCTCACTTGTATAGCCCAGGCTGGTCTTGAACTCTCAGATTCTCCTGCCTCAGCCTCACAAGTGCTGGGATTATAGGCATGGAGAACCACCATGCCTGGTTCTTCACTCCTGTTCTTAAAGAGAAAGCAGAAAAGCCTAAATTAACACCCATTAATAAAAATAAAATGGCTGATGGTGCTATTCCAAGCTGGGAAGTTAGTACACTCAAGCTAACACTTATTTCAAGTGTTCTACGTTTTAATAAAACGATACGAACTTTAAATGTAGGTTAATTACGTTAGAATCTGAAAAAGAATTTAGATATCACATAGTACAGTACAACCCTTTCACAGACTAAAACCAATGGGTCTGTTGATGCTATACTCAAATTAAAAGGTGGACCTTAAGTGGTCAAACTTTCAAGTATTGTCATATAATTTAATTAACATAACCCAACTACTGCCATGACATCTCTGCTTTTCACGAATATATACATAGCTACCGGATTTAAAAAACAATATTCAGGGGCCAGGGAGACAGCTCCATGAAACAAGTGCCAGCCTGGCAAGTGCAAGGTCGTGAGTTCGAACTCGTGAGTTCTATCTCTGATGTGTGTGTGTGGGGGGAGACACCATAAATAGAACTGCGCAAGCAATAAGCTCAGAGGTGCAGATCCGAAACAAAACGTCAGGGTTTAAGGGGATGCTACTTAAAGTCTTAACATAATACACTCTACCCAATTTTGGCAAGACAATTCCGTAACACTACAGAAAAAAATAACTCAAAACTGCTACAAGTCTCCAAATAATCTCGAAGAAGCGTATCTCATGGGAGGCAACTGGCTCCGCAAAATGGCTGTAGCAGTCGTGCCGGCAAGCAGAGAACTAAGAACTCAGGTTTAGTCCTAATATAGCACAAGCAAAGTAACCGCCACCAATATATTTGCCCTCTCTTTACCCTCACTTTCCCTGCGTGTTGCAGCAAAGAAGCGAGCATGCAAAAGGACTAGCTGGTCCAGAGGAGAAAATTCCGATTCTAGAGGTACTGCGGCTTTGCACCACACCCCGCAGCCCCGCAAGCTCCGGAAGGAAATGCCCCAGAGCTACAAATAAGCCGAAGCCCGAGGGGCGCGCGCCCCCGAGGCCCAGCACCCGGACCCCTCCGACGCCGGGCACGCCCCCGAGAGCGGGGCCGGAAGCCGCCGCCTGCGCCGCGCGAGCGCTACGTGAGGAGGCCTAGCCACGCAGCCCGCCGGCTGCCCGGCGCCCATTTTGTTTGCGACCTCCACAGCTCCCGCCCCGCCGCCCCACGTCCTGCAGCCTCCTCGCTGGTCCGCACTCCGCGCCGCACTGCCCGGCCTCCCCCGCCGCCCTATCGGGCTCCATCCCCCTCGTCCCCGGCCACACACCCCGTCCGGACCGTACCCCCCAGCAAACAGATGCACCAGCGTGTCCCTCTGGCTCATTCTCCAGCATGTCCTCCGGGCGCTGAGGCGGGACGCGGACTCGGCTGCCCGCTATAGCGGGCGGCTTCGGTCCCGGAAGGAGACGTACAACGCCCCGGGGACGGCCGACACGCGGCCGCACGCAGAGCGCGAGCCGCAGCCCTCCGCGCGCCGGCGCCGCCCGCTCGCCCGCGCGCTCCCCTGCGGAGCGCGGCGCGCGGCGGGGGCGTGAGTAGTCCGGGGCCTACATAAACAGAGGTTTCCATTGGTCCGGGTGCCTTGACGTCACGAGGGCCTACACGCCTCCTTCACGTGATTGCTAAGGGGTTTCTCAATGAAAAAGGGTCTCGAGGCGGGGCCGGGAGCGTGCCCGAGGGTAGGAGGTCGGCGCCACCGCACCTGATCCGCTAACCTGGAAGACTGCGCCTGCGCTGCTGCTTTGCGCGCCCTCGCGAGCGCGGGGACCCAGCTCCTTGGCGCTTGGGCGCGGAACCACTGCTGTTGTCCACTGGCGGCTTCCATGGTACAGCCAGCCATTCCTCTGCCTGATACCTACCTCAGAGAAATATCCATGCTGTGCTTTGCTCAGATGCTCCAGGGCAGTATCACAAACGTTACGGTGTTACAAGGAATCCCTCTAGAAGCAGAAAATTGGTATCTGTAGGAAGAGTGGAGAACTCCTGGAACATACTTAAAATGAAATAGTGTGCAGTCGTGGCAGGATGAGGTAGGTCGGCAGTGGTAAGAACTTTAAGGTGGAGTAAGTAAGGCATTGAAGCGGGAAGCATTATTTCAGAATATCTGGCCTGTTGCTCATTTCATATCAGCAAAGTTTTCTAACAGGCACTACATACATAACAGGGTCAAAGACTACGGGAAAAAATGTATTCCTTTTCGAGCGCATGGCAGTTAAATTTAATTTCATTAATTAGAAATTATTTCTAAAATGCAGGCAAGTCCAGAAAATAATGTGATACCTATATGCCCATCATCCTGACCAAACAAATTTTAATACTTCTATCTCCATGTTTACAAAAATCTCAACCCTCTGCATCACCCTCTCCAACCAGGTAGAATTCTCCCAGGCCTACCTTTCTTTCCTTTGGGCCCTACCTCCTGTGTGAAGTTTCTGATTTAACTCTTTGTTCTTCGTGTGCTCCTAAATCCCTACAAAACATACAAATTGCAAATGTTCATCCTCTCCTTAAGAGAGAGCCAGGTGTGTGATGGTAGTTTAAGCATCTACAATAGTAGTATATAAATGCTGCTGTAATTATTATTAGTCTTTTCCTGTCTTTTTATGTTTTTAAAAAGACAAGGCCTAGCTGGGTGAAACAATATCCATACTGTGGGCACATACCTGTAACCACAGCAGCTGAGAGACTGAGGCAGGAGGATCATCGCAAGTTGGAGGGAAACCTCGATTATGCAGTGAGTTCAAGGCCAACCTGGAGTAACAGTGGGACCCTGTCTCCAAAAATAACAAAAAATGAGGCCTTGCGGGATTAGGTAGGAAATTCCTAGGCTCAAGTGGTCCTCTGACCTCAGCCTCCGCAGGAACTGGGACTGTAACTCAGTTCTGTTGCACCTGCTGTCCTTGTATTTTAGTAACAAAAATGAGACCTGATTATTTCTTGAGTCCTCACCAAGATTCCAGAATTTGAATTAGATACTTTACAAGATCTCTTTAAATTTTCATAATCAGTATATGAGGTGGTATAGTTCTTCTAATTTCATATGATAAAACAGATTTAGCATAATTAAGTACCTTGTCTGAAGTTACCTGTTCTACCCTGGAGAAGCTTAGATTTGAGTCTAGTGGAGCCTCAATTATTAAAGTAATAGCTTCTCACCAGGTGTGGTGGCACATGCCTATGATCCCAGCACTTGAGAGGCTGAGGCAGGAGGATCAGTGTGAGTTCGAGACCAGCCTGGGCTACAGAAATGAGTTCAAGGCCAGCCTGAACTGCATAGCAAAACCCTGCTGCAAAAAGACAAAAGAAAAAAAAAAGTAATAGCTTCTCATTAAGGGAGGAAAGATTGGCAAAAACAGAAAAGTAGAAACAAATCAAATCCTCTGTGTGTTGCCCCAAAAAAGTTGCATTAATAAGAGGCATTATTTGGACTGATAACAGCTTTATTGAGATTCATATGGTAACTATGTAGTTCACTTTTGAGGATTACCAGCTTTTTCCAAAGGAGTTATACTATTTTAGGAACATATTTCTTAATAGCTACAGCTCCATGTTTTTGATGTAGGAATTGCTACAGTGATTGCATTGAATAAACTTTCTGCACATGGGTGGAGAGAAAACCAGAGTTCTTATGTGCAGAAGTGACGCTTATTCCCTTCAGCAATGACAATGCTGACTGTTGCCCTTTTCTTCTGAACCTCATTCAGATGCCGCTGTGGAGGTGGACTCTGCCCCTACAGAGGCCACCTGTGAGATGTGCTGGCTGAGGGCCTCTCAGATGTTGGAGGCTTGATTGGCTGTCACGTTCAGCAAGGTTCCATAGTGCTGTCATCTGACTGCTCTTTTGTAACCTTTCCTCATTCCTCTTGACTAGAGCACATGTTCAGGTGAGTCCTTAAAAAGTTGAGCCCTTGTCCCTTGGACAAACAAGGTTCTACATACCTTTGCCGTGTGCTTTTTTTTTTTTTTTTTTTTTTTTTTTTTCTCGTACTGAGAGTCAAACTCATGACCTAACACTTGCCAGGCAGGTGCTTATGCTGCTGAGATATCTCCCCCACTTTCCTTATTTTTTTATTTTTTATTTTTTATTTTTTTAGCATGAGGTGATTGAAACTAAGATTAAGCCTTTTTGGGACACTTCTGGTCTCCCCTTCCTACTCCTGAGGAGAGTGCTTCTGGGACTTGTAGTTTCTCAGTAAAGATGGAAAGAAGCTAATGCCCTTTAGGGTGACTCAACTAAATACCTGTCTAAGACCAAACAAAACCCCCATATAAACTCATTGCAAAATAAAGGGGACTCTGTTTCTCAATTGGCACTGGTTTTAATTTTAATTGTTATAGGGATGATGAAAAGGTCTCACTATCTTTAAAAGAATGGGGGTGCAGCAGAGCATGAGTGGACTGATGTCACATTCCTTACTGCCTCTGTGAATCTTGCAGGTTCAGAAGCTTTCTGTGGGTTCCAGGCCTTAGACTGGCAACATCAAGTTAAAATTTTTGGTTGGGGACTGGAGAGATAGTGCAGTAGAATAAGCGCTTGCCTAGAAGGGCTTGAGTTCAATCCTCAGTACTGCCAAAATGAATGAATGAATGAATGAATGAATGAATATCTAAATACTGAGGGACATGATGTAGAAAATAAAATGCTCTTGTGATCCTCTGTTGAATTGTACTTCTCAGCAGCAGAAGCCATTCTGAAGAGCTGTGTGAATGTTCTAAGCACTTTGTGTCCTGAGGATGACAATTGCAAGGGCTCCAGGTTTGTACACCACTTCCTAATAGCCAGGCATCAATTGGTATTTTTTAATTTTTTTTTTTTGTCTTTTTGAGACAGGGTCTCGCTATGCAGTTGAGGCTGGTCCTGAGCTCACTTTTGTAGCCCAGGCTGGTCTCAAACTCACACCGATCCTCCTGCCTCAGCCTCCCGAGTGCTGGGATTACAGGCGTGAGCCACCACGCCCGGCCGGTATTTTTTAATTTTTTATGTATATATTTATTTGTCTTTTTGAGACAGGGTCTTGCTATGCAGTTCAGGCTGGCCTTAAGCTCACTTTTGTAGCCTAGTCTGGTCTCAGACTCACAGTGATCCTCCTGCCTCAACCTCCCAAGTGCTAGGATTACAGGTGTGTGTCACCACCCACCTCCAGCTGTTTTGTTTTTTAAATCAAAAGAGATTGAGTTTTAACTGACAAACAATAAGCCGTATGTATTTAAAGTACATAGCTTAATAGGTTTTGACACATGTATATACCTGGAAACCATCATCATGATCAAAATGGTTGACATATTCATCACTAAATTTCCTTTAGAAATATTTCTTCCTTAAAAAAAGAAATATTTCCTCCTATGGACTGGTGAGATAGCTCAATGGTCTGAAGCACCTGCTTAGGCAAGCTTAAGCAACTGCAGGGACTGCGGTTCAATCCTGGCACCACATGCTGTGCCACCCCACTCCCAGCACAGGCTGAGCCAGCCATAACATAAATAAATAAAGTTTAAAGAAAAATTTAAGAAATGTTTCCTCATAGAAGGCTGGCCAAAAAAGCTCAACAGATTAAAGCACCTGCAAGCAGGTACAGAGACCCAGGGTTTAATCCCTGGGCTTGTCATCTGTCTCTGACCCCAGGAGCACACTGAGGCAGCAGTTGAGACTAGTCTTGGTGGTGCGTGCCTGTGATCCCAGCTTTTGGGAGGCTGTAAACAGGTGGATCACAATGAATCTGATTTAGCAGTAAGACCCTGAACACCCTCTAGACCCTTCCCTAAAACATACACACATACACATGAAAGAAGAAGAAGAAGGGGCTGGGGAGGTAGCTCAGTAGAGTAAGTGCTTGTTGCCTGTAAGCACAAGGGCCTGAGTTCAATCCCTGGTTCAAAAAAAAAAAAAAAAAAAAAAAAAAAAAAATTCCTCTTAGCCCACAGTTACTTTTGCTCTCCCAGACAATTACTATTTGCTTGGTCAGTGAGGATTCTTTTGTATTTTTTTAGAGTTTTGTTTAAAAAAAAATTTCTTTTTTTGCTTTTGGTTTCTTTTGTTAAGTATAATTCTTTTGAGATTTATGCAGTAGCATAAATCACCGTTTCATTGTTCAGTTTGTAATGAATTATTATTAATGTATTTAGTGCAGGGTCTATGGGGTCTCACTACACAGATTGGACTTGTAGTGATCCTCCTATTTTCAACCTCCCAAGTGCTGAGATTATAGGCAGGCACCACCAAGCCCAGTTTCAGTCACAGTCTCAGTGCACCTTGGGGGTGAGGCTGACACAGCATGTGGTGGTGGGGATTGAACCTCATCCCTGTGCCTGCCTAAGCAGGCACGTTAGTCTGCTGAGCCATTTGGCTGGCCCTTGTAATGAACTGTTAGGTTGTGCATAGCATTTGGTTACTATGAAGCCACTGTGGATGTCAACAGCATGCATTTGAGTGGATATATGCCTTAGCCAGGCATTGCAGCCAATATTTGATACACATTTAAATTAATAATCTCTGCAACTGTTTGTAAGCAAGTACATTTTACAGATGAGGAAACTGAGATGTAGAATGATTAGAAGATTTATCAGGCTACCCCAACTAGCAAGCAGCTGATCTGGGATGGAAATCTACGTGATCTGGCTCCAAAATTTGTACTGTTGTCCTTCCTTCTGTACTTAATACTTTAGATTTTTATTTTTATTTACTGCGATTATGAGTTGTAATTCCCTTCTACACAAAATGAAAACCCGATATGAAGGGACATCTGTAGATAAGGTGCTAGAGATGACACAACAAGCATTTACGTGGGTGCCACCGGTGGAAACATCACAGTGGCGGTGATTCAGCTGCCACAGCTGCCGACCACTGTGCCCTGCACATTCAGGAATGATCAGTGGCTGTGAGGTGTGCACACTCGTGATAAGCGCAAAGCTGCACTGTGGGACATAGAGAAGGAGCTGTCCTTGCTAACATGGATTTGCCTCTAGAAATTAATGTTATTCTTGTGGAAAACACTGTGTCTCTCAGGTCCTGATTCAGGAGAGCGATTAGGAACAAGGAAAAAATGCTCACACATTTTTAAAAAAATAAATAAATACTTTTCCTACTTTCTAGAGGAGGTGGAGTAGAAGGATGAAAGGTATTATGAAGAAAACATACCTTTCATTCAGATAGGGATGAATCTGTCCCTCTCTGAAATACTTTCCTTTCTCACCTAGACATGCCTGCCATCTCAACACTACTAATCTAAGTGCCTTGCTACCCTGCAGGCTGCCTAAAGCATGCATCCAGAGCCCCTTCTTTCAAACTAATTTATAGGGAGTAAATGGACAATTCAGTTATATGTGTTTTTAAATATTCTTTTATCTTAGTCACCTAAAGCAGATCAAAAAAGAAAAAGGCAAATTTTCAAATGACCCTAAGAAGTACATTGAGATGTTTCGAGGGTTTACTCAGACGTGTCTGGATTAAACTAGAACTCTGTAATATCATTTTAAGTGAAAAGTTGACTGCAGGCTGACCAGATAGCTCAGCAGATTAAAGTGCCTGCTTAGGCAGATGCAGGTGACTGGAGTTTGATCCCCAGCATGCTGTGCTGGCCCTGCCCCTGGGGTGTGTTAAGAAGCAACTGAGACAGGGTGTAGTAGCACTCAACTATAATCCCTGTGTTTGGGAGGCTGAAAACAGGAGGCTCACTAGGAGTCTGATCTATGTAGTGAGACTCTGTAGATCTTGTACTAAATACATAAAAAATAAAATACATGAAAAATTGACTCATAATGAGATACAAACGGAATTACAAGCTGCTATAACATTTGGAGATGAATATTATATTGCTAATTTCAGAAGGCAGAAGACAGCCAGGGGAACTACATATGGGAGCCCAAAAAGTCCCTATGCAAGATGTCTATGAGCCTACTAACCAGATGGGAGATTCAAATAGGACACATCTTCAGACATGTATTCTTTTTTTTTTTTTTTTTTAAGTGTATTTTAGTACAGGGTCTCACTACACAGATTGGACTCATAGCGATCCTACTGTTTTCACCCTCAAGTTCTGGGATTATAAGCCTGCTACCATGCCCAGTCTCAATTGTTGTCTCAATGTCTCCTGGGGGGCTGGGCTGGCATGGCACCCCAGGGATTGAACCCTGGTTCCTGTGTTCTGCCTAAGTAGGCACTTTAGTCTGCTGAGTTGTCTGGCCTGCCCTCAGACATGTATTCTTGAAGTTCTAAAACAGATAAGATTATTTACAAGAGGCATTGACCATACATACCTCCCTGGTTACTGATTCAAAAGTAGGACACATTATTCTTAAAGACAAATTTATTACCCATTCAGCCTCAGATATTGGAAAAAAGTTACAAAAGATGGCTTTTGTTCCAGACCAATATTTTAGTGAGAATTGCCTCAGAATTTTATAATTGGTACCAGGAGGAGGCCAAGTGGATAAAATTAAGAGAACAAGAGAAAGTGTGGCCTTGGCTGTTGCCTGAAAAGGAATAGATTCTGAGTGTGATTGTCAAGGCTCCAAGAAGAGCTTGACAACTAAACTCACCTGTTACTACTGCAGAAAGCCAGGTCACTTTAGAGAGATTGTAGCAAGAGGTGCTCTGGTTACACAGATGATCACTCTACATGAGGCTGCCCCTTGAGGTAGAGGTCTCAGAGCTGAGACCCATCTTACCAGCTGGGCCAGCAAAACTGAGGGGCCCCAGAGTACCCTGCCTTTTTTCTCTAACTGGACTGTCAAGTCCATGGAGAAACCCCAGGCAATTATGACTACAGAGGGAAAAGAAAGCAGCCTATTGCTGGACACGAATGTGTCTCTAAGACTTTCTTTTCAACCCTGGCCTTCTGTCAGCTGTCATACCTCATTGAAGTAAGACCTTGAGAGGAGGTACTTGCCCATTTTTCAAAACCATTAGGCTATAACTGGGATGGCTACCCCCCCATTTTTAATTATGCCTGAAAGAACAGCTTACCTTCTGGGGAGAGATATTTTCACTGTATACATCCTTCACAATATGGTAGGACTTCATTCTTCCAAAGGGAGCCAGCTATCTAGCTATCAGACAACCAACTTCTTAATTAATAGGCTCTACTTTTAGAAGCCATTCAAATAAAGACATGCTCCTCCTTAAACCCTGCCAGCTGTCTACCAAAGAAGAAGGAAATTGAGGCAGAAACACATGACATTCTCCATACATATGAAGTCAGAGACAACTTGTTAGACATACCCAGTATGGACTCTGATGTAACCATCTTCTGCAGTGGTAATTCCTTCATGGAAAACAGGGTAGGAAAGGCATGATATATGGCAGTGACTCTATATCACACACTTGAAAGTCCTCAGTTGTATCTGGAAATAGTGCCGAGCTAGGAGAACTTATAGCTTTGACTGGGCTTTAAGTCAAAAAAGTATCAAAAAAAAAAGTATCGCCGGGCATGGTGGTGCACGCCTGTAATCCCAGCACTCGGGAGGCTGAGGCAGGAGGATCAGTGTGAGTTCGAGACCAGCCTGGGCTACAAAAGTAAGCTCAAGGCCAGCCTGAGCTGCATAGTGAGACCCTGTCTCAAAAAAGACAAAAAAAAAAAAAAAAAAAAAAAGTATCAATATACTGATTCAAAGATTTAAAGTATGCTTTTCTAGTATTAACCTGCAGCCATATGGTAGAAGGAAATGTCTTAGTGACTTAGTCTACCTATAGTGACTTCGCTACCCTTAACTATTACCAAAATAAGAAATATATTTCAAATTATAGGCCTCAGCCCATTTGAAAGGCTTTATAGATGACCTTGTCTCACTCATGAGTTTCTTTTTAATAGAGAAACAGATACCTTCCTAAGAGATATTACCTCACTGGCTAAATTCCAACAGATTGTTCAATAGCTAAGAAAAATGCTCAGCCTAAAGAGAAGGGAAATCCCATGTTCCAATCTAGAGATTTACTACTGGTGAAGCATCTTTCCTCATCAACGCCTTCCCTAGGATCAACTTGGGAAGGACCATACACACACTGTGATCCCATCCACTCCATGAACTCTCGAAGTAGCAGGCCTACATTCCTTGATGTATCACACTCAACTCAAGCCTTGTGAACCAGAGAAGGTTGCTGAGTGTGAGAAGCCACCCAAATATTCTTGTGTGTCCATAGAAGTCTTAAAATTCTTGTTCAAAGAGAAAAAATTTTCAGATAAGAAAATTTAATGTTAATTTAGATCCTTTAATTGCAATTTAAAGGAAAGTTCAAGAGCTGGGGAGATAGTTCAGCAGCACAAGTGCCTGCCTGGCAAGAACGAGGTCCTGAGTTCGATCCTCAGTATTGCAAATAAATAAATAGATAGGTAGATAGATAGATAGATAGATAGATAGATAGATAGATAGATAGATATAGGAAATGCAGTTTTTTCTAGTATAGGCACAGGAATATGCAGACTTGTTACAACAAGTACTTGCTGAGTACGTGACCTGCACCCTTTGTCAAGTACATCAGGACTTCTTGGTGTGTGTCCCCTCTTCCAGGAGATGTTTGGAATAAGATACAAGACTATACTGATGAAGCACAAAAAGCTCCAGTGATTCATAGTTTAGCCCACAACTGTAAGGTAACTACACCCTTAATAATCCTGGCCATAATCACATTTTCTCTGGGAATACTATGGAAGCCTTGCTACAGACACAAGTAGAACCCTTAGTAAGGAAGAGGCAACAGTCATAGGTATAAAGATGACTACTTTCAGATACAGGATGGTTATAGGTGTGGTAACTCCAACTTTTGGACAGTTTAGTAGAAAGGCTCCCTTATATTGAGAATAAAGTAATCTTATTGACCTAACACTACTAAATACTTAGAAGGGACACCTTTTCTTTCTTTTCTTTTCTTTTTTTTTTTTTGGTTTTTTGAGACAGGGTCTCACTATGCAATTCAGGTTGGCCTTGAGCTCACTTTTGTAGCCCAGGCTGGTCTTGAACTCACACCGATCCTCCTGCCTCAGCCTCCCAAGTGCTGGGATTATAGATGTGCACCACCATGCCCGGCAGGGACATCTTTTGAACACCGTAAGTTTACATATTTAAGACTGGGTCACAACACGTTGGTTTAATTGCTCTGGAATGAGGTGGAAAGTCCCTAGTGGCTCTCATTGGTGCCATAGGCCCTGAGTACCTCCCTGGGTGGACAGGGAGATGTAATCTGGGATTTGTGTGTCTGCAAGGCAGGAGTGTCCATGATACCAACAAACCTGCAAACTTGCCCAGCTGTGACATCCATGGTCTTGAAGTGCGTTTCACTCGGAGACCATGTGGTATGATCATTTGGTGCCTATCTTTATCCTTTCCCTAAGATGAGGGGAAGTCACACAGCACATTGAGGACTTGGCTGACTGTCCTCAATGGGCATTAAATGACACCTCAACTGGTCTGTCTTCTACATGAAGTAAAAGTAATGAGGCAAGCTGTCCTCTAAAATTGGATGGCATTAGTCATCCAAACAACAGCATGAGAGAGTACTTGTGCAAGTGTAAAAGCTGAATGTTTTGTGTACACTTAGGATCCTTCTGCTAATATCTCAATTGCTGCTAAAGGTTTTAAATAGCAGGTTAATACTGGGTCAGTGTCTAAAATTCCCTGGACCTTCTCTTTACCCTCTTTGTGGGAAGCTACTATTGACTTTTCCTTTTGGAAGCATTTGTTGGTTATATTGGTAATAGTCTTGTTGATATTACTATTTGGTGCATGTATAAAACTGTTTCCTGGACCCTGTCTCCTCCAGACTTAAAGCTATATGGCCACCAAGGACAAGAATACCTAATGTCCATGAGAACCTTTACACAGACCCTCTGAGGAGTATCTCTGACTGCCAGTTGCAACTATAACTCGCTTCAGCCAAAAGTAACCAAAACCAATAGCCAAGTGTGGTGGTGCATGCCTATAATCCCAGCACTTGGGAGGCTGAGGCAGGAGAATCGGTGAGACTTTGAGATCAGTCTGGGCTACAAAAGTGAGCTCAAGGCCAGCTTGAACTGCATAGTGAGACCCTGTCTCAAAAAGATTTAAAAAATGAGTAACAAAAACCAACATTGCAAAAATTAAAGATTCTTCAGAAGGTAAGACTATTTATTACAGGTAGCTAAGTTAGGTAGTAATATTATAGGCAGTCAGATATGGCTGGGCCCTGGAGAGTCAGTCCATCATTACAACTGTGGCTAGAAGCACATCTTCACTTGATCTTAGCCAAAAGGCCGAAAAGTGATAGAGAGGCACATCTTTTAGAGGGCAGGCCTCAAATTTAAGGTGGAATGACAAGGCACACATGCTTCCCTATGGAATATGTAGTAGCACATAGTTCAGTCAAGTCTAGATAGACATTGGTTACTTGGTGAGTGACCAAGACCCTCAGACTAAATCCTTCCTAAAAAGTTTTTTGTTCTTTCCATTTATACTTGCTGTGTGACTTACTTCTCTTTGGGTCAGTATTACATAAGCAGCTACACTTACAATCTTACTGGTTAATCATAGCTTCAACCCATGTTATGCCTACATGATTGTGCTCTGTAAAACTCCCCTGAAAGGTGGGGTCCTTGGCAACCCACTTGTTATCTCTTCTGCCTCTTAGGACATATACCTTTCCCTCTCAATGAACCTTTCCTACTCTCAAACTTCCTTAGAATTAATTCTTCAGTTTTGGAGAATATGAACTCAGCATATCAGACATGCTGCTGGTTAGGAGCTATAATATTTCCCCTGTATCATTTGGAGGTCTTGTATCATTTCCTCTATTACCATGACAATGTGTCATGATGTTGGCGGGGTCTTTTTTTCACTGTGCTGGATACTTGGTAGGCTTTTTCTGCATGCTAATGAAAATCTAGGAATTGCCTTTGGGATGTCCCCAGTGGTTTTATAGGTGCTTCCTTCTGTCTGTCAACTGCCAAAGTCAAAAAGTATATTTGATATTTTTCTTTTCCCTTATTAGTATTACCACTCGGTTAGCACCCAAGGTCGAGAGCCACTTATTGGAAGAGTAGACTTTCTGGTTTGACAGCAGTGCTGTGAGAAGTTGCACCAATGAATATTTGGTAAAGAATGTGGTAACCACTTCCATTTGCAGGCTTCTGGTTCCCTTGGGCTTGGGCTTAGCAGAACTGGTTCTGCAGTTTTTCAGTTTGTAGCCGCTACTCTAGGCCAAGACCTCTTAGCCTACTTAGTGTGGGAGAGTAGGCAGGAAATGGAGACCAGGAGTGGAGAGTGAACTTGATGGTAGGGTCCAAGATGAGCACCTCTGAGGATGTCCCCTCAAAACCTTGTGTGCATCTGGGAGGTGACTGAATGTGGGGGACGATGCTTGCCAGTAGATTAGCTTACTGAGGAGTTTATTGCTGAATGTGACTTTGGACCTGAAGCCAGGTTTGAGGAGCAGGGCACTAGGGTGTGGGCTGGAAGAGCGTGTCCCCTGCCCTTTTGATTTTGCTCTCCAGATGGTCATGCCATGAGCAAGCCTCCTCTGCCTTAATCATCTCCTATGCCTTCTTGCCTTGGACCTGGCCAACTTTGTACTGAGACCTCTACAAACTGTGACCCCAAATAAGTCTTTTCTTTAAATTGTGTGTGTATGTTCACCTGTAATCCCAGCACTTGGGAGGCTCAGGCAGGAGGATCAGTGTGAGTTCAAGACCAGCCTGGGCTACAAAAGTGAGCTCAAGGCCAGCCTGAACTGCATAGCGAGACCCTGTCTCAAAAAGCAGCTTGAACTGCATAGCGAGACCCTGTCTCAAAAAGACAAAAAAAAAGTTGTGTATGTTTTGGGCATTTGTGTCCTGGTGATTAAAAAGTGACTAATAGTGCCTGAGGGGAAAGTCCCACAAGGAATAGTCAGAATTACATTGGCAAAGCCTTTATGTTTCTGAAAATACAAATGCTTAGTATTTTTATTAAAATCTTTCTGGGCCCTCAGCTAATCCTTTAATGTCTTTTTCCAGGATCTCAGTGGAGTCATTGGCCAACTAAACAATTGAGTTTTCATTCTTTTGTTGATTAAGGAGTATTTAGAGTTGTCCACGCAGCTTTCCCTTAATTTTATCTCTGGCCTTCACTAGTAAACATGATGGAGGAGAATAGCAATATTAAAACCAGGCAAATTACATAAATCTGTATCTTTTAAGACACAACATCAACAAGACTGAAATAGGAAACAAACAGCGGAGCCATTGGATTACTCCAGATTATTGCATGGAGAGTTCCCAGACCAGGGACAGGAAGATGGAAATCAGTAGGATCTAGCAGGCATCCTGGGACAAAGACACAGATGGGAGACAAAAGCAGGGAGGTTTTGTCCACTAATGGAGCAAGAACTTCAGATGTTGGCACTTTTTCCTCGAGTCTTTGGGCACTGATCAGAACATGCATATGCACATGTGGAACATACATATGGCTGTTTCCTAGCTCTCAGGAATTGGTCTTTTGTTGCCTGATGTTCAGTATCTTAAAAGTCATAGGTTTGTACATTGCCTGGCTTTGATATTATTTCTGATTTTCATGCCTCCATCTGGTTTAGATGTGAAGATCATAGATAAAATGAAGTGTACTTATATTTAACTAATGTCTGTCAACTATGGATCAGGTACACTGGTGTATGCTGCCACATGGATTACCTCATTCTGTTTTCACAATGAACTGTCTAGGTTGAATTTATTCATTTTTTCTGCTTGCCAGTATCACTAAGGTGGGGCAGAAGTGGGAGAGGGCTAAGAAAGTCCAAGTCCCTTCGCTTGGCTTTCCAGCCTTTCATGGCCCTTTCCTCGTTCTCTGTCTCCCCCCTCTCTCCTCCTACCTTTCCTGCAGGCATAGGTGACTGGAGGTGGATGACTTTGCCCTCATTTATCCAGTTGCTCCAGTCTTTGGCCTTTCAGCCTCTGCAGTCTGGCCGCTGTCCTTTCCTGCCCTCAGAGTTCCCCAAGCTCTGCTGTGATCTCTTCGGGCCAGGCTGCTGCATCACCAGTGTGTGCTGCACACCCCAGGGGCAGGCTTCCTGGCACAGCAGGCAGAGATCTCCCCTTCTGGGATGTCTCATTATTGTCTTTGGAGCCTCTTCAGCACTTGGCAGTGTAAACCTTCATTGCATATTATTCATATGTCTGTGCTATGCCAGGCACCATACTAGCCAAGGAGTAAGAGATCCAAGTCTTGCTGAAGCTACACTCTAATACACAACAGACAATATACTAGTGAACAGATAAAATGACATTGTATTGTGAAATTATTTTACTGTGAAGAAAAACAAATGAAAGGATGGTGTTGTTTGCACTGAGTGGCTGAAGACAGCTTCTTTGTGAATATGACGTGTGTGTTAAGAACTGGGAATAATCAGAAGGAATCAACCACATGAAGATGGTAGTTGTATTCGCTAAGGCTGCCATAGAAAAGTACCACCAATGAGAGGGCTTTAGCATAGAAATTATCTGATAGTTCTGAAGGCCAGAGGTCTAGGATCAAGGTATGAGCAGGTTTAGTTTCTTCTCAGGCCCTTTCCTTGGCTTACACATAGCACTGTGACTTCCTGTGGTTGTTCCTCAGTGTGTATGTCTGTGTCATGATCTTTTATAAAGACATCCACTGATGTACATGGCTGTAATGGTGGTGGGGCATGGCTGTAATCCCAGAACTCCGGAGACTGAAGCAGGAGGATTGCTGTGAGTTCAAGGCCAGCCTGTACTACATAAGATACCGTTTCAAAAAATAAACAGACATGAATCACATTAGGTAAGTGCCATGCTATGCAACTCATTTTACCTTGTGAGAGAAAGGTGACATAATTCATGCATCTTACCTTGGGAGGAAGAGTGACATACTCTACCAGTGCTGAGGCGCATTCCCAAGAATAGTACAAAGATACTGATTGAGTGTGAGAAACAAGCAGCTGGTGGGGCAGCACAAGTGAGCAGGAAAAAGCTAGCTGGGGTCCAGCTCACACAGACTCCTGTCGGTCATGGCAGCAGTTTTATTCCAGATGACATGGAAGCCCACTTGAGTTTAGGCAGACAGGAAGGCTCAGTTTTCCAAAGATCACCCAGGTAGAGTGTGGAATTGGATGGAAGAAGGTCAAAAGAAGAAAGGCAGTCTGCCAGGGGACTATGGCTGGTGGTGATTTGCACATGGTGACCTTAGAGGACAGCACGATTTTCTGTTGGATGATGCAAAGGCGAGGTGCGAGGAGAAAGTGGGTGGATGGGGAGGAGGAATAAAGGGCATATGCTCTTTCCCTCTTATGAAAACATCATTTTCAGGGCACACCAAATAGTTCAGTGGATTAAAGCACCTGCAAGCAGGCACAGGGGTTGGGGGTTTGATCCCTGGGCCTGCCTGAAGGCCCTGGCCCTGGGGCACACTGAGACAGCAATTGAGACTGGGTGTGGTGATGCATGCCTGTAACCCCAGCTTTTTTATTTATTATTATTTTTTTTATTTTAGGGAAGGGTCTACAGGGTGTTCAGGGTCTCACTACTAGATTGGACTCCTAGTGACCTGCCTCTTTACAACCTCCCAAGAGCTGAGATTATAGACCACCATGCCCAGTCTCAATTGCTGTCTCAGCTGTCTCCTGCGGGCAGGGCTGGCACTGCAAGCCCATGTAATCCCAGAAGACTGCCCAACTCAATCCTTTTCCCCTCCTAATTATATCTTCCAACTTATTTTTCTGAGGAAAATAAAATACTGAAAAGGAAAGAAAGGGAGTGGAATTTCCAGGGTGGTAAGGGCAGTGACAGGTGACCTGGGATAGCACGGTAGCCCAAAGGAGGCGAGGTGTAGGGGCAGCAGATTTATCTGAAAACCTCTCCCTGCCAAGACCACTGAACAGCCAAGAGGGCCTTGTTCCTGACCACCTGTAGTGCCTGGCTGTGGGGTGAGGAAAAGCCAACCTCCACCCCCAAGTGGTTTTTTTGTTTGTTTATTTTTTTTTTGCTGGCCAGGAGGAATGTTAGCTTTGACTACCAAACAGCTAATCATTATTTTTACTTCATCCACAGTGTAAAGTGCCACTCCCTCTTCAAGGAGTCCTGAGGTTAGGACAGTTTTAAGGACAGAAAGTAAGTGAGAAGGGCATGGCCAATATTTCAGGCAGGCACTCACTTGTTTTGTGGCCATGCTACAATCTCTGCCCCAGAGTTTCCATCTTCAAAGAGGCAAAAGGGCCCCTTCCCCTGCTGGAGAAAGAATCTTTTTTTGTGGGAAGGCGTTCAGATGGAAGTAGTTGGACTCTTGCCTCTAGGGAATGTCTAGTTGGAAGAAGTTCCCAGGTTAATGATCTGTGTTCTCAAGGAATCCTATTGTGCCCTTGGAAACATTCCAGCCCAGTGTGCTCATGCAGTTTATGGTGGCCTTCTCCATATCGTAAACACATGCATAAAAGGACTTGGGGACCTCGTCACTTTTAAAGAATTGTTCAGTGTTATTCAGGTACCTTTTAAGTAGCAAGATTTTGAAAAATGTTGTTAGCTCCAAATCTATGAGAATTTAGTACAAAAGTAGCTTTTCAAATCTGGTAAGGGCTGGACAGATAGCTCAGCCAATGTGAGTGTCTTCTTAGAAAGTGCAGCGGTTGGGGTCGATCACCTTGTGCTGGCTGGTGGAGGGGGATACTGAGACTGTGATTGAGACTGGGTGTGATGGGGGTGCCCCTATAATTCCAGCACTTGGGAGTCTGAAAACAGAAGGATCACTACTGAGTCTGATCTATATAGTGAGACCCTACCCTGTGGAACATTTACCAAATACATAGAAAGAAAGAAAGAAAGAAAGAAAGAAAGAAAGAAAGAAAGAAAGAAAGAAAGAAAGAAAGAAAGAAAGAAAGGAAGGAAGGAAAAAAGCCTTGGGGGTGGGGGAAAGATAATTTAGTCAATAAATTCATTTGGGATACCTGCATTATCTTATTTGTAAAAGCTAAGAAGCATTATAAGTGCATGTTGCTTATTGCTAGGGATATAGTCCTTTTTTTTTAAGGACCAGGGTTCAAACTCACAACCTCACACTTGCCAGGCAGGCACTTGTGCCATGGAGCTATCTCCCCAGCCCCTTAGGGATATATTCTGAGAAACACATTGTAAGGGGATTTTATTGTTTTTTTCTTTTTTTTTAATGTTTATGTATTTAGTACAGGGTCTATGGGGTCTCACTACACAGATTGGACTCCTAACAATCCTGTTTTCAGCCTCCCTAAGTGCAGATAGTACAGGTGAGTACCACCAAGCCTACTCTCAGTCACATCTCAGCATTCCCTGGGGGAGGGGCTGGTACAGCGCACTGGGATCAAACCCTGGCCCCTGTGTCTGCCTAAGCAGGTGCTTTAGTCCAGTGAGCTATCTGGCCAGCCCTGTACGGGGATTTCATTGTGATGTGAACATCATGGAGTGTGCTTACATAAAATATCTAGGACATCATTCAGTGATAGAATCCCATGGGATCACTATTGTATGTGTGACCTGTTGCTGACTGAAATGTCATGTGATGCGTGGCTTGGATTCCTCACTTCACTCCTTGGCTCAAAATAAATCCCAGATAGATGAGATACTTAAATACAGAAAGTGTGGCCAGGGAAATGGAGTGAGAAAGTGAGTCACAGACTGGGTGGAAGCTTTTGCAAAACACATATCAGACAGAGAGCTGTTATCTAAAACATACAAAGAGCTCTTTAAAACTCAACAATAAGAAAAATCAAACTACATTGAAAAAAAAAACCAAAGACCAAGCATCTCATGAAAGAGGATATACAAATGACCAGTATGTGAAAAGATATTCAAAATCATTTGTTGCTAGAGAATTGCAAATTAAAATAACAATGATACATTGCTACACAAAATGGTCAAAATCAAATGTTACTGAAGAAAGCCAGTATGGCAGCTTCTTATAAACTAAAAGTATTGGGGAACACCCACATGGGAACCCCCTCCTGTCTCTCAACCAGGAGCTTTCTTTCCCTCAAATATGTTCTTTTTTTTTTTTTGTCTTTTTGAGACAGGGTCTCGCTATGCAGCTGAGGCTGGCCTTGAGCTCACTTTTGTAGCCCAGGCTGGTCTTGAACTCGCACCGATCCTCCTGCCTCAGCCTCCCGAGTGCTGGGATTACAGGCGTGAGCCACCACGCCTGGCTTCCCTCAAATATATTCTGCTCATTAAAAATAAATACATAAACAAACTACAAGTATTTTTTCCTTTCCTATAGTCTAGCTGTTTGTTATTTATTCAAATGATTTACACACTTACGACATGCAAAACTGTGTGTACCTATTTTCATAGTGGATTTACTTGTAACTGCCCAAACATGGAAGCATGCAAGATGCCCTTCCATAGGTGCATGGTTAAGCAATGGTATTTCTTTGTGATAGAATATTATTTAATGCTGAAATGTCATGTATTATCAAGGCATGAAAATACATGGAGGAAATGTAAGTGCTTACTATAAAGTGAAAGGAGCCAAATGAAAAGGGCATATACAGTATGATTCTGAGAAAATGACATTGTGAAAAAAACCCGTGAAGATGGTGTAGATAACAGTGAATGCCATGGGGTATGAGTTGGAAAAAATAAATAGGCAGAACATACAGAACTTTTAGGGCAGTGAAACTATATGGTGGATGCATGCCATCATACCTTTGTTGAAATCCATAGAATATACAATATCAAGGGTAACTCTGGACTTTGAGTGACAATAATGTGATAATGTGTGTTTATCACTTTTAACACTGTGCCACTGTGGTGTGGGAAGTTGAGAGTGAGGTAGGCTGTACACATGTTGGGGGAAGGGTGTTCATGGAAACTAGTTTTTGTTGTGTTGTGAATCTGAAAACTACAAATAAAATCTTAAAAAATAAAACCTATTTTTTTTTTTTTTTTTTTTTTTTGTCTTTTTGAGACAGGGTCTTGCTATGCAGTTGAGGCTGGTCCTGAGCTCACTTTTGTAGCCCAGGCTGGTCTCGAACTCGCACCAATCCTCCTGCCTCAGCCTCCCGAGTGCTGGGATTACAGGCGTGCGCCACCACGCCCGGCTAAACCTATTTTTTTTTATCTTATTATTTTTTAATGGCTAGCTCAGCCTGCCCTGGGGGTATGGCTGGCACAGCATGTGGTACCAGGGATAGAACCACAGTCCCTGTGGTTGCCTAAGCTTTCCTAAGCAGGTGCTTTAGACCGCTGAACCATCTTGCTGGCCCAAGCCTACTTAAAATTAAACCATAATATACAAAGTAAGGACAAACAGGTTTATTTTATTATTATTATTATTATTATTATTTTGGTCTTTTTGAGGCAGGGTCTCGCTATGCAGCTCAGGCTGGCCTTGAGCTCACTTTTGTAGCTCACGCTGGTCTCGAACTCGCACCAATCCTCCTGCCTCAGCCTCCCAAGTGCTGGGATTACAGGCGTGAGCCACCACACCCGGCTAGGCAGGTTTATTCATAATGACCTAAAACTGGAAAATATCCAATAGGCAAATGGATAAAATCCAGTGAAATTTCATCTAACAATAAAGAAGACACAAATAACATGGTTACATCTAACAGAGATTAAGATCAAAGAAAGAACTCAGTACCAAAATAAAACAAAACAAAACAAAGCAAAACATCCAACAACAATGTACCAGCCAGGTGTGGCAGACTGGTGTGAGACTGAGGCAGGAGGATTGTTACAAGTTTTTTTTTTTTTTTTTTTTTTCCAGGACCAGAGTTTGGACTCATGACCTTGCACTTCCTAGGTGGGCACTTGTGCCATGGAGCTATCTCCCCAGCCCCTGCTTGTTACAAGTTTGAGACCAGCCAGGCTGAACCACTTGGTGAGACCCTGCTCATAAAGACAAAAAAAAAAAAAAAAAGAATGACATCCTATACAGTTCCCTATGACATTCTAGAGCAGGCAAATGCAATCCAAAGGAGGGGAAGGCAGATCAGTGGTCATGATAGGGGGTGGGAACCCTAAGGAATGGCTACTCACTGGGGGCCAAATGTGCTCTGAATTATTATGCTGGCTACCTGGCTGTATAGATTGTCTCAGTAGTTATTGAAGTGAATTCTTAGGTTGGGTGCATCTTATTACATTTATGTTATACTTCTAAAAGTTGATTTACAAAATGACATCATAAAACATTAAAAGACAATCTAAGAGCTGGGTTTGGTGGTGCACACCTATAGTCCTAGGGAGGCAGGATGTACTGTGAGTTTAAGACCAGACAGAGATTAAGACCAGGCGTGGTGGTGCAAGCCTGTAATCCCAGAGCTTTGGAAGCTGAAAACAGGAAAATCTATGAGTCTGATCTATGTGGTGAGATCCTGTAGACCTTGTCCTAAAAACATAAAATGAAACAAACTAGACAGAGGCATAAGCACCTACCTGGCAAGCACAAGGACCTGAATCCAAGGCCCCACATGCTGTGCTAGCCTTGGAAACCTGGGTGTGCTGGGCAGGCAGGCCCTGGAACAAGGTGTGGTGGTGCACACCTTTAGTCCCAGTGCATAGGAGGCCTAGACAGGATGATTACTGTGAGTTTAAGGCCAGCCTCGGCAACATAGTAAATTTAAGACCATCCTAAATCATATAGGGAGACCTTGTATCACAAAACCTTGAGGGACTTCAGAATATATAGTTTTGGGATGAGGAAGGCTTGTCTAAACAAGCACAAAGCCGGGCGTGGTGGTGCACGCCTGTAATCCCAGCACTTGGGAGGCTGAGGCAGGAGGATTGGTATGAGTTCAAGACCAGCCTGGGCTACAAAAGTGAGCTCAAGGCCAGCCTCAACTGCATAGTGAGACCCTGTCTCAAAAAGACAAAAATAAATAAATAAATAAATAAATAAATAAATAAACAAGCACAAAACCTAAATAGCATGAAAGATTGATACATTTAATTATAGAGATGAAGATTTTGGGCCAGTGAGATAGCTCAGTGGTCTAAAGTGGCTGCTTAGGGCTGGGGAGATAGCTCAGGGTTACAAGTGCCTGCCTGGCAAGTGCAAGGTCCTAAGTTTGATCTTTGGTTCTGCAACAAACAAACAAACATACAGACAACAACAACAAAAATAAAGTACCTGCTTAGGCAAGTTTAGGCAACTACGGGGGCTGCGGTTCGATCCCTGGCACCACATGCTGTACCAGCCCCACCCCCAGGGCCAGCCATAATATAAACAAATAAATAAAGTTTAAAAAAAAAAGACATGAAAATTTCCTCATGGGAAACAAATATGTGTAAAGTGAGAAAACAGTGACAATCTAGGAAAAGTGTTTACAGCCCATTTTCTGTGGTTCTTTTTTTTTTTTTTTTTT
>PVJA010002680.1:0-29804 GCA_004027025.1 Myocastor coypus | reverse complement strand
AAGGGAGATAAGGAGCAATGAATCCTAGGCTGTGGGTGATGTTTAGAGTTGGGCTTGGTTAATCCTGAGGGAGTGGCTTGGGGCAGGACAGACGTTGGTAATTGCAAGGCCTGTAGTGTCTGAGCAGCCCCTCACGTGTAAGTGAGAGATTCCACAGCACCACACTTGGATTCAGGGTGCCAAGCATGCTGCTGGTGCTACTGCTGCTGCTGACCCCTAGGTTTGAGTTCAGCATATCTTGGCCAGCTGATCAAGGGTTAAACAGGCAAAATTCTCATTCTCTGTCTCTCTGGCTTGATCAAAATGTAGGCAGATGTTTCTTTTTGCTGAGTTTTAACTGAGTTTTCCCAAATCAAGCCTTTAAAAGGAAACAAGTAGAGAGCTGTTGTGCGCCAATCCCTCCCTTTCCTTATGGCTATCTTCCAGAAACCTAGTTTCTGATTAACCAACGTCCAGCCCTGGATTAGGCCTGCAGAACCTGCAGTTCCCACACCTAGCTTAGGCTCTTTTCCCTCATGGCAGCTGTTTCTGGATCTTAAATAAAGATAGCTGGGCTTGTAGGTCAAGGTCAGTTGGGTTGGGCTAACATCCAGGCCTGGTCAGGTGCTGCATCATGGCCAGAGCTGACTTCCTGATCTCAGGCCAGAGCCTCATGTCTCTCCTTAGTCCACTTGGAATTATGCCTGAGTCAGGCAGCTTTTATGCCTGGCTTCTCTTAGGGGAAGTCCCTTTTCTGTGCATTGCAGTGTCTCTGCTTAGGTCAGTCACTGTTTGTTTTGCAGTTGCTACTTTCTTCCAGTGCTTTCTAGGGCTCTGAGCTCGTGGACATCCCTCTTCAGCTCTCTGAGTACATGCTATGTGATGAAGACTTAGCTACATTAGCCCTGCCCTCACACTGCTCACAGGTTGTCAGATGAACAGACAAGTAGAAGGCCCTACTAAACCATGCCTGTCATAAAAGGAAGCTGGTATGGAGGGGGTGGAATCCTAGAAGAGACAAGGTGCCCATCAGAGGAGATTAGGGAGACAGACGATGATGCCTTGATCAGAAGGAACAGCCTCTGTGGATGTGCAAGATGGGAGAGTGCCATTTGGTGCTCCTAGGCAGGAGAAACACATGGCTCATTTTCCTCCAGTCAGCTGTATTTTTCAGGACTAGCTTTTTTTTTTTTTTTTTTTTTTTTTTTTTAACTGTTAAAGTTCATCACATCCTATATTAGCTTTATAAGCCATAACACAAAATTTAGCAGCTTAGTACAACAAACATATACTATCTTCAATAATTTCTGATGTTGGGAGTCTAGGGGAAGCTTAGCTTTGTGTTTCTAGCATAGATTCTTTCATTAGGTTGTAGTCACGATATCTTGGTGCCCATCATTTTAGAGTTTGGTTCAGATCAGAGATTCAAAACAGACTAATCTGTTTCTAAGCTCACTCATATGACTTTTGGCAAACTTCAGCTTTTTACCAAGTGGCCTATAATTCAGACCATCTCAGTGTCATAGCAGGGAGCTACACAAAAGCGTGAGTCCAGGGAGCCGGCGAGATAGCTCAGCGGTCTAAAGCACCTGCTTAGCTAAGCTTAGGCAACCACAGGGACCATGATTGGATCCCTGGCACCACATGCTGTGCCAGTCCTGCCCCCAGAGCAGGCTGAGCCGGCCATAATATAAATAGATAAAGTTTTTTTTTTTTTTTTTTTAAAGACAAAGTATGAGTCCAGGGGGTAGGAATTACTAGGGCCATCCTGGAGACTAGGCACCACATATACTATGGCTAAACTGGATTGTATAACTGCGATTCCATTATGCTGGCTTGGTTTGCACATATCCATGTGGATGTTTTACCTACAGCCTCTTAGCATTAGATCAGTCCTCTTAGAAAGCTTATTCTCCTTGTCTCCTGCTTCTGCAGGAAGGAGGTCTTTCTCTTGGCCTCTCACCTTTTGTTCTAGTCTATAGATGTGCTACTACTCGCTCCACTCTTGGAGACATTTGGGGTGCATCCTGAACCAGATGCACCCAACTCAGCTAGCAAATCACATCTAGCTTCTGAAAGTTGAGGTATAGCCAGAGGAAGGTTCTTTTTATAACTCCCAAGGTTTTACAACTCCAAAATCTGAAAAGACAGTTTTCATTAAAAGAAGAAGAAAAGATCTTTGTCCACGTCTTGATGAGCTGGCAGAAAGAACATGTGCTTAGGTTACTGAGAAACCTAATTCCATTACTGGCCAAGGTCCTTCACCTCTCTGAACTTTGATTTCATCTATGAAATAAGTTATTCTGAAGATTAGAAGCGATTCATGCAAAGCACTTACTGGTACATAGCAAGTTGTAAAAATTGGTAGTTTATTTTTTCTACTAATTTATATTGGTTTTAGAATTACCAGTGTTGGGGCTGGCAAGATGGTTCAGTGGTCTAAAACACCTGCTTAGGAAAGCTTAGGCAACTGCAGGGACTGAGGTGAGATTGCTGGTACTACATGCTGTGCCTGCCCCACCCCCAGGCAGGCTGAGCCAGTCATAATAATGAAAAAAAAAAGAATCACAGTGTCATTTTCTTTCAAGGTCTAACTTACCTTTCACCTCTACTTAAATCCTTCCAAGAATCAAGCCATCTCTGTTGTGTAAGCTTGAGTCAAACTTTGGGTCAATACTTGATAATTTAGTATTTAGCTACCTATCATCTTACGTTGCTCTCTGTTTTTCTCGTGTGTGTCATACCTGTCTTCACAATTAGATTTCGGTGCCTTAGAACCAAGTACTGTCTTTCTCTGAAATTGTTTAATAAAGACCAATACAAGCCAGGGCATGTAAGAGTTAATAGTTACTTGATAATTCTTCAGCATACCAAGTCTTCTTAGGAGGCTGGCTGAAAGTAGATCCCCTGCTCCTCTGTGCTCAGAATACCATCAAGGAAGAATGAAAAGGGAAGGAAGAGAGACAGGGTAGCTAAGTATAGATAGCACCGTGAATTTCTTGTCATTTGTTGGCATTCAAATTAACTGTTAGAGCCGGGCGTGGTGGCGCATGCCTGTAATCCCAGCACTCGGGAGGCTGAGGCAGGAGGATCGGTGCGAGTTTGAGACCAGCCTGGGCTACAAAAGTGAGCTCAAGGCCAGCCTGAGCTGCATAGTGAGACCCTGCCTCAAAAAGACAACAAAACAAAACAAAACAAAACCAAAAAAAAAAAAACCAAATTAACCGTTAGAACCCTTAGTACAACTAGCAAGCAACAAGGAAGCTATCAAACCAAGTTGGATTTATTTCTTTAAAACAGTGTGAATCCTGTTTTTGCAGAGGGAAACAGGCTCTCACCCTTCAAATTTTTGCTTATAATATACCAAATCTAATATTAACCTGAAAATATAAATAGTTCTTCCTACAAGACAGTACTGTTACTATTTTTAAAAACCTCATGTCTATGTTTCTTTGCTTCAGTTAACAAAATGTTTATCAATGTGGAAAATATTTTGCAATAATGGAAGAATGGCTCCATTAAAACATCAGCTTTATGGAATCTAGTGGTTGGCTACACGTGCTATTTTAGGGTCTTTATGACATGTATAAATATCTGTGTTGACAGCTCTAGAGTCCTGTTACCAAATGTGAATAAAATTAGCCTTCATAAAAAAAATGAACTGTAGGATTGATTCATTTGTGCACCCATTCCTTATGTAGAGCCTGTCAGTCACACTTGCAGCATTTCTGTTCCTTAGCACATTATGTGTTGTTGGAAGCTCCTGTGGAGGAGTAACACCATGGCACCACTCAGCGCTGACCTCAGCGGTGGGTCATTTTGTGAGTAAGAGGCCGAGGATGGAGCTATTTCTAGAAAAATTCCTATTTATAAATAAAAGTATGTAAAGGTGAACTGATTGCCCCAAAAGTCAGTGGCTTCCAGGCAAAGAAACTTTAGTTGACGGTCAAGTTGACCAGTGATCTTGCTGTTCTAGGAGGAGAAAGGTAAAGTCAGTGATGCCCTGGAGAGCGTAGTCCATGAAGCCAGGCATGGGTGCTTAGGAAATCCTGTCTCAGTGGATAGATGGCAAAAACCATGGTTAGAGCTTCTGCTCTCTGAGAGCATGCCAGAGTTGGTCAGGTAGGCAGGTAGAACAGTGCCAATGGGATAGTCTCATATGTGATCACTTCTGTCCTTCCTCATGCTTGTCCTTTGAGCACTGCAGCCTAACTTGGGGATTGAAAGTGGGTAAATGCAAAGGAAGAGAGTTATATGAGGTTTAAATTCCAACTCTTTTGAAGATAGAAACTAGGAGTAATCAGAAAGCAATCACACTGTTCTTTTGCTATCCTTGCACGACTCCAGGTATCATGCTGCCCCAAAGTGCTCAGTGCTCATTGGACCTTCCTGCAAACTCCTTTCCATGCAGGGCCTGATGGCTGCATATGCCCTTTGTTCCCCAAAAGACTCTCATGGGCTGGGTCTGAGGTAGCTCAGTGGCATAAGTGCCTGCCTGGCAAGAGCAAGGTCATGAGTTTGATCCCAGGTACTCCAAAAAACAAACAAACAAACAAAAACAAACCAATAAAACAAAACCAAGAGGGGGCTGGTGAGATAGCTCAGCAGTCTAACGTGACTGCTTAGGCAAGCTTAGACAACTGCAGGGATCATGGTTCAATCCCCAATATCACATGCTGCACCAGCCCCACCCCCAGGGCAGGCTGAGCCAGCTATAACATAGTTTTTTTTTTTTTTTAAAACCAAGAAGATAGCTGGATGTGGTGGCACACAACTGTAATCCCAGCACTTGGGAGGCTGAGGCAGGAGGACCAGTGTGAGTTTGAGACCAGCCTGGGCTACAAAAGTAAGCTCAAAGCTAGCCTGAACTGCATAGCAAGACCCTGCCTCAAAAAGACAAAAAAAAAAAAAAAAAAAAAAAAAAAAAAAAAAAAAAAAAAAAAAAAAAAAAAAAAAAAAAAAAAAATCCCAAGAAAATTCTCACATCCTTGGTGTTGTAATCTTAGGAAGTGACCTGCCCTGGGGATGGAGCTGGCACAGTGTGTGGTGATGGGGATCAAACTACAGTCCCTGTGGTTATCTAAGCTTGCCTAAGCAGGCACTTTAGACCACTGAGTTATCTCTCTGGCCTGATCCCAACTTTTGAGTTATAATAAATCAACTTTTGTGCCTCCTGGCCATGGCTCTCCAGGGGTGGTGTTATAGGTGGCCCACTGGGGAAGACATTTGTGGAAGGAGTAGCACCACTCAGTGTCTTGGTGTGATAACTTGGAGCACAAAGGTCTAAGTTTGGGCCTTGAATCTCCCTTTCATCAGCTATGGTATCTCTACCAAATCTTGTAAATTTTTTTTTTTTTTTTTTTTTCTAGTACCGGGGATTGAACTCAGGACCTTGCGCTTGCCAGGAAAACACTTATTCTACTGAACTATCTCCCCAGCAAATTTTGTAAATTTTATTGAGCTTTATTTTCCTCTTCTCTAAAGTAACTGTAGTAACTGTTTCTACCTTCAAAGGGTGTTTGGTTGAAAGAGTACGTGAGTGTGCAGATGTGAAAAAACTGTTGGGAATTGGACTTTCACGTTATTCCTGGGACTGAACCCAGGACTTTGTGTGTGCTAGGTAAGCACTCTATCAGTAAAGTTTAGCCCAAGTGCTTGGCAAATAGCCTGCATAGGTTAGGCTTGTCAGAATTTGGGATTCGAAGTTAGGATACTGTGGAATCAAGTCCAAATAACCCTATCTAGAGTAGGAGGTAAATTTTATATATGCCTGAGCTTGTGGTGCTCCCCAACCTTAAGCCTGCCTCTGCTATTTCAAATGAGCCTCAGAGCCTGGCAGCTGTACCAAAAGCCTTCTGGGGAACCTATAAGGCATTGTTTAATGACTTCTCCAGTCCTGGACACCACGTATTGGCAGGAAAGCAGGAATCCAGGTGGAAATCAAAGTCAAGAACGTGACTTGTGTTGTGTACCCTTTCTCTTCAGAAAAGTGGCTGGGAAAAAAATTCAGTCTTTAGGTGCTCTTGACAATTATGGAAAAGGTTCATGAATAAATAGCTTGATGTCAATGTCAGGTCACATTCCTTCAGTTCCACAAAATGTGCAGCACAGAGCCTTACCTTAGAGGCCTCTAGGAGAGCTTTGAGGGAGCCTCTTGATAACTTGCCTTAAACATTAAGAATTCGACCTGTGCATTCCAAATAGCTCTTGTAACTGCTGGTTATACAGACACATCTCCTGAGATCACAATCACATGGGAAGAATTTAAGGTGGAGTTTATCACTGTTCATTGTTGTGGTTTAGATCTACAGTGGCTCCAAAGCCTGATGTTGGATTGGATTATGGAACAGTATCCCTGCTTCACTGTTAGGAGATGGCATCTGATCTGAAGATTTGGATCACTGGGAGGCATGAGGTAAGAGATTCTGGCCTTTCCCTTCAGTCCTCGCATTCTGGAGGTAAGGAAGTGAGCAGTTTCCCTCTTCTAGATCCTTCTATTAGTGCCACTGACCTTGCAAGGATTGAGACTTCTAAAACATGAACCGGAATAAACCTGTCCTCCTTCAAGTTGCAAGTGCATGTGTCCCAGTGATGATAAAATGACTCAGACAGACCTGGTGGGATGTCATCTGGGCAGCTTGTTGGTCCCACTTGTGAGAAAGACTTGCAGGCCCCAGCCAACAGGAGGAGTTGGAGCTGTGTGGTTGGTAACTTGCAGAAAGTACACTGAGGGAGTGGAGGGACTCCAACCTGCAGTGTGTAGCCAAGGCAGGAGTATGGGAGTGGAACTTAACAGAGCATTTTCTGCAGATAGCTTACAGCGACTGAAACTAAAAGCCTGTTGTCTAGCATCATCAGTGTAGCCAATTCTAAATAATGTTGCAGATAAAGTTCTCCTTTCTGCTAGGGCCAGTGCTTTTGTCCATTATGTGCCACTGCCCAGGTCCTCTTGTGCTTGTCACCTCTTGCTCAAAGAATGACCTTTTACATGGACATAATCTCTAGTGAGCTCTGATCATATACTGGGCTTGTGCTCATCTGAGATGTTTGAACTGGATTGTCATATGGTGACCTTAGGTAAAAAAGAAGACGGTCACTTCCAAGGATGGAAAGAGGTTCCTGCTCAGGTCACTTAGCATATCCAGACCTAAAATATTCATTTACAGAGAATAAATTCCGCATTGTGCTTATGCCAGTTTGATTTGGGTTTCTGTTACTGGCAACAGAGAGTCCCAGTTATATAAATGATACTATATGGACACCTATAGGCACAGGAAACTGCACAAAGCATCTGGTTGCATACAAGGTGTTCTGATTTTCATCTAGTGCTTGGCTGGGAGGCCACAGTTTCTAGGTTTTTCCTGACTTTGCTGCCCCTGTCATCACTGAGCAAACATATGTACTGGCAGGTCACAGAGATGCCTTTCTGTACACACAGGGCTCAGTAGAAGGCTGCCTGGACTCGATCCAAAGCAAGTGTTTGCAGAAGTTCCCCAAGCACGTCATTAGAGAGCTCAAGTGCAGAGACATGTGCTGTGAGGGCGACTTTTGGGTGAAACTCATGAATGTTATTAAAGGAAACCACTGAATTTGAAACCAGTTTAAGTTACATTTGGGGAATATAATTAATTTCCTCTGTACAGACTTAGAGTGAGAAGTTGATTAACAACATTTCACAAAAGAAAACAAAACAAAATTTTAGAAAAAAAAAAAAAAAAAACAGAAGAGCTTCTTTTAGTGTTTCTAGTTTATCCCACACATGATACAAATCAGTGTTTGACCCAGTGGCTAAAAAATGCTTTCATTCTTTTCCCGAGCAGATCCTCTCTCCCTAGTAGGAGGGTGATGACAGCAGCTGTAGCACATGATCTGGCACCGAGGGATCCTTTTTTTCTCAAACTGACTGAACAGGCCAATATGGGTCACATAGTGTCCCTGAGCCAATCACTGCCCATGAGGACAAGGGACTAGGACTGGCTTGTGAGGGTTTCTTGTCTACCCTGTGGAGTAGGAGGGAACACTCTTGACTGTAGCAAGCTCCTCCTAGTTTCATGGGTCAGCAAAATCTGGAGCTGAGGTTGCTAGAAGGGAAAAGGGGTCTACAATAATCCTGTGATTTTTAAAAAGCATTTATTACACTAAAAGACACATAGCCATTAACCCTCTTCAGAATACCACCCTCTCCTGCTTTGAACTCGTTTGTCTGAATCCTGTGAATATTAAAGCTTGTTTGATTGATTGATTTTTCTCATTGTTACTTCCCCCCATTCCTACCCTTTGCTCATTTGAAGGGCTCTGTCTGTGGCCTCTCTTTTTCCTGGGGAAATTTCAGTCAATCTTTGGAATATCACATTCCTGATAACATATTTTTATGACTCATTTAGACCTCAAGTACAGAAACAGAACAAATAGGAATATTTAGTCAACCTATTGCAAGGAATTCTTTTTTTTTTTTTTTTAATGTATTTAGTACTGGGTCTACAGGATCTCACTACTCCTGTTTGCAGATTCCCAAGTGCTGGGATTATGGGTGTGCCACCATGCCCAGTCTTAATCACAATCTAAGCCTGCCCTGGGGGCAGGGCTGACATCCAGGGATTGAACCCTGGTCTCTGTGTCTTGTGTAATTAGGGTGCTTTAATCCGCCCTTTATTCTGGCCTGCCCAGTTAGAAGTAATTTCTTATGTGGTTTTTGTATGGTGTCAGGAAGGGCAGCTATTGGATATAGGGTAAACTGCTGTCTTTCAGGAAGTCTAGTTTATCTCTTAGGGCCTTACAGTTGATTGAATCAGCCCTACCAAGATTTAGGTAGGTAGCTATCTAAGTATCTATTTACCTAGGTTTCTATCAGCTACTTAAATCCAACTGATTATGAACTTCAGTCATATCTGTAAAATATTTTCACAGCAATACCTAAATCAGTATTTGTTTGAATAACTGGAAACTCAGGCCTGGGTGAGATGACCCATAAAATTACCTAACAAATTCCTAAGCTGAAAGGGCTAGTGGGATAGCTCAGTGGACTAAGTACTTGCTTATGCAAGCACAGGGATCAGTATTCAATCTGCACCAGGTGCTGTGCTTGCTCTGCCCCTGGGCACGCTGAGCTGGCCACCAAGACTGGATGTGGTGGCGCATACTTGTAATCCCAGAACTGGGAAGTCTGAAAAAGAAGATCACCAGGAGTCCAAGCTGTGTTGTGAGACCTTGTATCAAATACATCAATAGATAAATTAATAAGAAAAATAAAACAAAAAAATGTATTAAAATTCCAAAGTTGACATCTCCATCTCCAATCTCTCTGCCAACCTTTAGATCTGAATATACAACTGTGTACCAGATATGGCCAGTTGGTGTCTCAGGCCTGACAGTCCCTAAACTAGTGATGCCCTTCTGTTCTACTCCTACCTGGCTTTGGCTCTGCCCACTACTGGCACAAATAAACTGTCCTCAGAGTTATGTCTGCACCTCTGTCTTTCTCTCTTCGACATTTCTAAGCAAGCACTGGTCTTCACTTTCCAGGCAGATTTCAGATGTCTGCTTCTCACGGTCTCCACCCAGCTGGGGCTTCCTCTGCTGCAGCCTGGATGACTGCCAAAGCAGCCTAAGCATCCCTCTGCTCACAATCCTGCCGCAGTCTCTTCCTTACTCCACCCACTCACTGGAGTGATCTTTTTAAAGCAGGAACTAGATTTACCTGATTCCTATATTTGAAGCTTTTCAGGGACTCCCCACTGGTCTTAGGTACAGTGTTTCTCCAATTCTTGTTTGCATGTCCACTTGCAATGTGACTTTGTCGTTTCTCACGTAAGAAGGAATAATGCTGTTCCTCCCATCCCATGAACTGAGGTTGGCCTTGTGATTTGTTCTAATAGAATACAGTACAAATGGCACTATTTAGCTTTTAAGGCTAAGTCTCAGAGAGCCTTGTGGTTTCACCTTTGTTCTCCTGTAATGAATGAACATAGACCTGGTAAACCCAGTGGAGGGTAAGAGATCACGTGAATGGGGTTGTGCTTTTCCAGCCAAGGCCCTGGCTGCTTAGCCAGTAGCTAGAGGTCACCCAGCATGTGTGTAAAACAATCTTAGTTGTAGATTAAGTCACAAAATGATGGCTGTTACATGAATGAGATTATTGGTTGCTTTTGATGACTTTACCCTGAATTTTTTTTTTTTTTTTCGGAACTGGGGTTCTTGCCAGGCAGGAATTTGTGCTATGGATCTATCTCCCCCAGCCCCTTTAGCCTGACTTGCATCCCTATGCAATGGTGAACAAGTAAAATGGCTTTTGCTTTAAACCACTAGGTTGTGGGTTGGGTGATTGTTGATCATGACATATCAACTTGACTGGATTAGAAAATGCCTAGCAACTGAGCTGCTGCTGCTGCTGCTGCTGCTGCTGCTGCTGCTGCTGCTGCATCTTCCTCTTCCTCTTCCCCTTCCCCTTCTTCTCATTCCCCTTCCCCTTCTCCTGTCCTCTTCCCCTTCCCTTTCTTCCTCTTCCTCTTCTTCTTTTTTGTGGGATAGGGTTAAACTCGCGACCTTGCACTTACCACGCAGGCACTTGTGCCACATAGCTATCTCCTCAGCTCCAATTGAGTAAAGCACATTTCTTCCTGTGTCTGTGATGTATTTCCAGAGAGATGACTGGTGTGTAGGCCAGCAAGCTGATAAAGGGAAGACTTGCTGTGCTTGAGGGAAGAACCATCCAATAGATGTGTAGCCTGCATAGAATAAAAGGGAAAGAAAAAGGAAGTGGGCATGTTTCTTGGAAGCTCCATTCTTCTTCAGTGGGTGCATTTTTGCTCACAGTGGACATCAGATTACAGTTTCTGCAACCTTTCAATACAGACTTCAGGAAGCAATGCTTCCTGCCTTGGGGGTGAGGCTGGAATAGCATGTGGTGCCGGGGATTGAACCGCAGTCCCTGTGGTTGCCTGAGCTTGCCTAAGTAGGTGCTTTAGACAGCTGAGTTATCTCGTTGGCCCTGGTGCTTTTTTTTTTTTTTTTTTTTTTGTGGTGCCGAGGATTGAACTCATGACCCTGTGCTTGCCAGGCAAGTGTTTATTCTACTGAGTTATCTCCCTGGGCCCTGGTGCTTCATTTTTAATCCCTTTTGATTTGTCATTTTTATCTTCTTGAGCTAAGCAGTTACTGAATCTCCTTCTTCCTCTTCCTCTTCCTCTTCCTCTTCCTCTTCCTCTTCCTATTCCTCCTCCTCCTTCTCCTCCACCTCTTCAAGAGAGAGGCCATTGTTGAGGACACAGAGAGGACCACAGGAAGATGGTGGTGGTCCCCTAGCTACTGAATCTTCTGTCTCTTCAGCATGCAGATGGCCACTGTGGACTCTTTTGCTTCTGGTCCTGTAAGCCTACCTAGTAAGTTCTGTCACATAATTTTACATCTTTTGATCAGATCTGTTCCTCTGGAGAACTGTAGTCATACAGGTAATTTGTTCACAGCTGTGGACAATTGATACACTGCCCCTGCAAGTTCCTTCATGTACAGTCAGCTTCTCCAATCTTCTTTCATACTGCTCCTTCCTTGGCTCATCTACTGTAGCTCTACTGGCCTCCTCTCAGTTCTCAAGTGTTTTAATCCATTTATCCAGTCCACTGATTATTGGGCAATTTTGTGTCAGGTTTCCATTTCTCAAGGCGAGTTAAAGTAGCATTCTCCAAGTTCAAATACCACTCAGAAATCTTCTGTGGAGACCTCTATTTAATTTTACCTCAGTCACTGTCATGTTAGAGTTTTTTTCTTTACTGCAGATAATTATCTTGTTTCCTTCTTTATTTTTTTTTTTTACTAGAATATAAACACTAGAAGGATAATGATTTTATCTGACTCATTTCTATTACATCTCCAGCATAATACCAAGCTTATGATGGATGTTTAATTCAGTATACTTGTTTCTATATGGGATACATGAAAGGACATTTTTCTATGACAGCAACCTGGAGCCATGGTCCAGCCTTGAGGTGACCACCATGTAACTATTGTAGACATAATGTAAACTGGGATAGTACTGTGAATTCTGGAAATGAACTACACCTGATGACATCAGTTGAATAATAGAGAGGTTTGTTTATTTTTTGCTTATTTCTGTGTAAGGGGTGTATTACCTGTTCCAGAGGCAGTCATTTCCAGGAGGTGGCCTGCATCTGGGCAAGAATAGCGACAGTACTGGCTGTGGTTCCCAAAGGAAAAAGACTGCAAGAAAAGGGTGAGTCACAGAGGCTCCACTGGAGTGGTCCTTTCCAGGGTCAAACTAGAGGTTCTTAGGTTTTTTTGCTTTCATATCATGTGGGAAGGGGAAGGTGCACTCTGAATATTCAGAAAACATCCCTAATTCATCATTAGCATTTGTATGGCTTGAAAGATACTCTGGTTATTGCTTTTTTTGGTGGGACCAAGGTTTGAACTCATGACTTTGCACTTGCCAGGCAGGCACTTGTGCCATGGAGCTGTCTCCCCAGCCCCACTCTGGTTATTGTTGCTATGGTTGAGCAACTATTTTGACAGCATGCCCTGTCTAGTGGGCTTAGTGTGGTAAAGAAACATGACAGCATGCTTCTTTGAGGCAGAAGCACCTTAAATCAGGAGGAGCTAAATAATGGTACAAATCCCAGGAGGGAATGGGAGCCATCAGCTGTGGCATCACCAGGCACTACCCCAATGGCACATTCTGTGCACCCCCCTTTCCTGTCTATGCAGATACTTGAGTCAGTTGCTCATAGGACTGTTGGTGTACTGGCCAGAAAAGGTCTGGTGATGTCTCAACACTAAACCATAGGTAGCCAACACCAGTGGGGAGCAGTAGGTTGAGACAGGTGACCTTTACAGACTGAGAACAGATTATTCAATGAAGAAAGAGCAGTCTTCTTCCCTGTGTGGTAGCTGAAAGTAGTGTGGTCATTAGGTGAAGAGAAAGGGCAGAAGGGCTCACCAGGCAGGTAGGAAGAAGCCACCCAAGACAGACTTCAGCTCTTTCCAGCTTCTGACCTGCATCCCCTGCCAACCAGAGATTTCTTCTCAATAATTTCCACTGAGTTCTACAAACAGCTGCTGGCAAATGATCTCCTCTTGTGCATAGCCTTTGGAGATTCAAGAAGAGTTTCTGGAGAACTGCTAACAAGGGTTTATGTCTTCATCTACAAACAATGGAGTTTAATTAATTACCTCTTGAGAATTTCATACCAAATCTTCAAAACTTTAGGCTTCCTGATAGAAAATAAGTAATTCTCAAAGCAGAAAGCAGAGGATATAAGAAAAATAACTTAGTTGAAGAAATACCACTTCATCATTTTTTGTCACTATTTGCTTAGGTAAAAACAAACACAAAAACGTTGAATACTAAAGAAAATGCTCTGTATTAATCAGGAAACAGACCTCCTGAAAACCACTGCAAAAGACTGGAAATGTAAGAGTGAAGAATGGTTAGCTTTCTTCCAGACTTAAATTTCAACAATTTCAAACACCAGAAATGCATAATCCTATTGTAGGGCACCTGGACATGGTAGCTCATTTATTTATATTTTAATTTTTATTTATGTATGTTATGGCCAGCTCAGCCTGCCCTGGGAGTGGGGCTGGCCCAGCATGCGGTGCCAGGGATTGAACTGTGGTTCTTGTGGTTGCCTAAGTTTGTGTAAGCAGGTGCTGTGGACCGCTGAGCTATCTTGCTGGCCCATCACTTATTAAATAGAATTCAAAGAATCACAGTTTCCTGTAAGCTTCTTAACATAGCATTATATGTGTTGGAACATTCAAAAAATAAACCCAGAGAAGCTACAGGGCAGAAAATAGTTCAATCAAAATGTGTGCTTGGTATCGGTGACCCCAGCAGTGGGCCTCCATCTTCTGCCAGGTGTTACAATGCACGGTGACAGAGAAATAGCAAGAGAAAAAAAAAAAAAATGGTGGTGCAGTGGGGATCTGGGATGACCTATTGTTCTCAGAGAACAAAAGGCCACCAGGTAGCCAAAATCTCCTGTACTAATAAAGGAGATTTGAGGAGAGGATCATGGGATAATCTAAGGGCATTGTTCTTGCCCTGGACTGTCTTTGCATCTTACTGGTTTTAGTCTTAGTTTTAGTGGGTGGAGAGCATGGCCCAGCGCTAAAGAGACGATGGGGAATCTCACAAGGGTGCCACTGCTAACCCCAAGCTTCCATCTATCCCTTATGGAAGTATACCAGATTAGCCATCATGAATCTGGGGTCCCCCACGTACTACACATTGAGCTGGTGCTGGTAGAAGTACAGTCCAGGGAGGAGTCAGGAGAGTGTCAGATAGTCCATTCTTCACCCCTCAGATTTGTCATCTTCCCTGCTGGTGGCCTGGGGCCATGACCATCCTGGACTCTTCTACCTGGCTTCCTTGCCCTCTGGGTTCAGCCTGTGGGACACATGACCAGGGGACTGAAGTCTGGAGGAGAGGTAGGTCAGAAGGCTGGTTCCGTGCATCCTCTTTTCCCACTCGGTTCTTCCCTCCTGGACAGTGGCTGTCAGAACACCAGCAGTGTCTGTGTCACTGTACTTAATAAAATTCAAGTTCTTGGCTGCACTTCCAGTCCACCTTGGTCTCCCGCTATTACTGCTCTATTACACCTTCCAGGTGGTTTTGATGCTGTCTAAAGTCAGAGAACTACATGGCCAATGCATAGGCGGTAGCACTCCTCAGCAGTCCCAGCTTGTTCTGGAGTCCATCACTCCTTTCCCTCTGTCGTTTCAGGTGTAGGAGCAGAGGGGATTTCTCAGCCTGGTTGGTAATTGAGTAGTGCACAATCCCCTGCACCCAGGCCTCTTAGTGTACTTACTAAGGTCCCTCAAGTGTGCTGCCTGTCCCCTGCAGGGTCCTAATTGCCACATTGTGTGACCAAAGATGGGCTGAGGCTGAGAAGCAGAGTATCCAGGGAGAACAGAGGCACAGCCGGGTAGAGGAGCAGGGAACACGCAGGTGGGGTCCCTGCTATGAAGTAGGATTTCGCTCGTTAGTGCTCCCAAGTGATCCTTCTCCTGTGGGCATCCGCTGTGTTTTGCTCAGAGCCAGCCAAGTCAGATGCTGCTCCATGCCCTGGCCACTGTCAAGGGCCGGTTGATTCCTCTTCTTTGTCAGGAAGACTCCTTTCACGTCCCACCTCCCAAGTCACCACACAGATCAAACACTTGCAACCATCCACACAGGGTGGTAGCAGCGTGTAGCTGGGTGTAGCTGGTCGTATAGCCTCTCAGAGTCTCGGTCTGCAGCCCTACCTAGGAACAGCCATACCTGCTGGAGGGGAAGACAGTGAGTGCAGAACGCCTTGTCTGGGCACTCTACAAACCAGAGAACAATCCCCTTTGGAACCATCTTTGTCTTCACCTAGGCTAATTCTCATTCTGGGTAGGCTGTTCCTCTGTCTCAACTGCCTAGGCAGAGTTCATTTCCCTTCTTCTGTGTCCACCTCTCCATAGGTGTCCTCTAGTGGCACAGTTGCTACAGGTGTGAGGGTCTGTTTCTTTCCTATGGCCCAGGAATGCCCAGAGGAAGGTCTCTCAGAAGCAGCTCAGGGAGCAGGCTGGCAGGTTTGTTCTGTCCCTTTTCTTCCCTGGTAAAGCATATCAACATTTGTTTCTTCCACAAACATGGCAGAGATCTGTGCCTGCTGGGCCCTGGTGGGAGAGAGTATGTTGTGTGCTCCAGTAACACTAACCTGGGGCAGAACACCTGAATGTCAGAGGAAGAAGGGGTCAGGAAGCAAGACTCACTGGGCTGCTGTGTTTTCCCCTGCCTGGATTTGTCCTCCCTGCAGTGATTGGCCTCTTCCAATATCCTGGCAGCTGCTGCTCATGGGGAGGGTGAGCCTGCAGAGAAGATCCTGCCTCCTGTCCCTCTGCTTACTCAACCAGTGAGTCTGTCTTCTTTCATGGCTACTTAGAAAGCACTGATCCTCATTACTGTGGCACTGTCTTAGAAATTGGAGTGTTTTAGAAATCTCTAAATCCAGTGGAGACTCATTAGATTGCCAGTTATGGGGAGATGCTGCTGGCAAGCACAGACCAAGGTTGAGGACGAGAAACATCCCATGTAGTCTGGAAAGTCGGGTACAGTAAGGAATGGTTGTCCATTGCACGAGACTCATCTGCCTCACCTGGTATTCCCATAGGTGAAAAACCTGTTTATAATTATCAGATCTTGAAATCTAGTTCTTCTTGCTATGCAAACACAAAAGTATTTTTTTGCCTGGTTTCAATAAATACATTGTCCAGTGGTGCAGCTATTGTGTAAATTGAAGAAGAATGTACCTTGTTTTGTTTGGAACTTTGCCAAGTGTTATTCAGTGTGTTGGAGATCCTGTCACAGCAGGTAATGCTGCTTATCAGACCAGAACATCCAGGTCAGCCAGGCATGAGGTACACACCTGTAATCCTAGCTCTCAGGAGGCAGGAGAATCACTGGGAGCTCAAGGCCAGCCTGAGCTACAGAGTGAGATCCTGTCTGAAAAATAAAACAGAAAAGATGACAAAACAACTCCTAGTTTTTCTTTCTTTCTTCATTGGTTTGCATATGCAACTGTTGCTGTCAAATGTATCTAAATATAAAATATTAAAATATTAAACAGAGACACAGTGTTGGTCATTGGTACATTTAAGACACAAAACACAATGGGCATTATACAAATGGGAAGAAGAGATGGGTTGGCAGAGGGATGTTGAGGGCCCCAAGGTCAGGAGCTCTTTTATTTAAAAACATTTTTTTTAAGGGCTTTAATTTATTTTCTTTCCCTCTTTTTCTTTCTTTCTTTCTTTCTTTCTTTCTTTCTTTCTTTCTTTCTTTCTTTCTTTCTTTCTTTCTTTCTTTCTTCTTTCATTATGGCTGGCTCAGCCTGCCCTGGGGGTGGGGCTGCTGCAGCATGTAGTTTTGGGGAATTGAACTGTGGTCCCTGAGGTTGCCTAAGCTTGCCTAAGCCGGCACTTTTGACCGCTGAGCCATCTCACCAGCCTCAGGACCCCAAAATTTAAAGATCCAATCCAGAAATGAGCAGCCAAGATGAACATACACTTCTCAGAGGAAGAAATGCTAGAGGCTAATAAATACATGAAAAAATGCTCCACATCACTAGCCATCGTGAAATGCAAATTAAAACAACACTTAGATACCATTTCACCTCAGAAAGAATGGCTATCATAAAGTCAACCAGCAACAAATGTTGGAGAGGCTGTGGGGAAGAAGGAACACTTCTCCACTGCTGGTGGGAATGCAGACTGGTGCAATCGTTATGGAAAGCAGTGTGGAGACTCCTTACAAAACTAGGAATTTCCTCAAAAGAACTGAAAACATCATATCATAGTGATGTATGTGTACCTATGTTTATAGCAGCACAATTTGTGATAGCAAAATCTTGGAAACAACCAAAACACCCACCCCTTGAGGAATGGATGACAAAGATGTGGTGTTTTTATACTATGAAGTATTACTCAGCTATAAAGAACAATAAACTTGAAGCCTTCATATATAAGTGAATGCAACTTGAAGATATACTCATAAGTGAAATAAACCAGACCCACATGTGTAAATATTGTGTAGTCTCCCTAGTGTAAGAACTGAAATTGTATATGCTTAGATTTCCATAAAAATGGAAAAGTATAACAGTTAATTGGAAAGTGAGAACTTAAGGATTGAACAATGAAAATAGAGCAAGGAGAAAAGTTAGGGAACCTGGCAGGGGCAAAACCATACATTTTTATATACAAGATGGTTAAGACAATGGTCTTAAGAATCTCCACCAGTTTTTTGAAACTAGCAGTTAATTGGTAGAATCCTCACCCTGACTAACTATATATGCTAGTATCTGTGAACTAAGCAACTACATGGAGGATAGCAATGTGTAATACTAAAACCATGCTTGGAATTGAATACCTATCATTCTGGTCTTCTAAATGCATACTGCTTCTAAAGTCATATCAATTATTCCTATACTCTCTCTCAAGTAAATACTTGTTTTTCTTAAATAATAAAAGAGTAAGAGACAAGAAAATAATGCCATGGGATTGTCCTGCTACAATTTTGTATATGGTTAGGTTTCTAAATTTCTGCATAATTGCTTTTTTCACATACTATAGGGATTTAAAGTTTAGAATATCAATGATTTCTAGAAAATACCAGTTCGACGTAATGTGTAAGGCATTTGATATTCAGAAAGATAGTGATGTTAAACTCATGCACCTATGTTGTAGGGTAATAATGTCATTATTCTGGTGGGTTAACAACTTAAGTTTACAGACCAAAAAATTAGAGAAAAAGAAGGGCTACAAGGATAGCCAATATTTTGGCCCTAGCCCTTCAAGGTCAATGAGGACTCAGGACATAAGAGAACCTGTAACTCTGTGGTGTCCCAAATTTTCTGTTCATGGAGATTATGGGACTACAGAAGAAAGTGATTGACGATGTATAGTGTGCCTAAGGAAAGTCACCTAGAGAGAAGACATTCTGTCAGGATTTCACAGACAGCAAATTGGTCAAGCACTGGCCATGATTCATTCAAATGGCTGACCTGACAAAAGAACTACACACTGCTGTCCATGATTTCAGGGAAAATCCTGAAGGAATTTGACTGACCTTGTCAGATACAAAAGTTGCATTTTTTGATGTATAGGTCTTGCTTTTTCTTGGTCTTAACCATCCAATAGAAAGGTCTAACCAGGAGGTATAAAAAGTAAAACAATATTAATATGCTGAGCTGTGAAAGGCTCAAGTCAACAACTTCTGACATTGCCAGTTCTGTCACTACTAGTATGGGCTATTGGACTATACTGGGCTATTTTGCTGAGCTCACACACCTGCAATATTTGAATAGCAATGGAACACCCATCTCTGACAAAATAAAGCATAAAAGTGGGATATAAATGAAGGACCATTTTGTAGTGAAAAAAAATAGGATAGATATACAGTTACTTTCTCTTAGTTCAGTGAGAAGATTTGTACTAATAGTGTTTAGACAAGATGTCATGTTTGTATCTTGTACTCTGAACAACTACTATGAAGATAATAATATGCATTGTATTAATTAATACAACTGCCCTACTAACATGTTTTGAAACTGTTTCATTGCTATTTTGTTTCTCATTAAAATTAAAGTAAAAAATTAAAAAAGAAACTTAAGGATAGCGCCTTTAACCATGTGATCAACTTTATCACCTCTAATGGGAAAATCATCACCACATTCTTTTTTTTTTTTAAGTTAACATTTTTAAAAAGGAGAATACAAAAAATTGTTAAAAATCGTTAGAAATGATACAAAATTCCACTAAACAAAGTGATAGGAATTCAACAATAGTTGTTATATTGCATTATTTTTCTTGAAATTAGTTGCTCAGATTACCAATGTAAGCTTGCAAAATCAGCCAAAAATAAAAAAGAGGAGAATTTTAAGCATTAAATATTCCTTTTAGTAGAGCAGCAGAAATCAGCAGTATGATACCCTTTATTTTATTTTTTTCTTATTTTAGAACTTTTGTTTGTTTGTTTGTTTATTTATTTTTATGGCTGGCTCAGCCTGCCCTTAGGGCAGGGCTGGCACAGCATGTGGTGCTGGGGATTGAACTGCAGTCCCTGCAGCCACCCAAGCTTTCCTAAGCAGGCACTTTAGACCACTGAACCATCCTGCCGGGCCCCATGATACTCTTTTTGATAAGGTGACTGAGAAAGGCACCAAATCAAACCTATGGTATTCTTGCCCCATATCCCTACCTTGAAATTAATCACAGGTAAACTTAAGACAAATCTGAGTATATAGACATTCTATAAAACTTCTCACCAACTGAAGGCTATTAGGGTCATTTCTACTCTTTAATTATCATAAATAATATTGCTATGAATTCTTACGCATTGCTTAAGCAAGTATAACAAAACTTAATCCCTTTATTTTATTCAAGAAATTTTAGAGTCTTAGCTCATTTTTTAAAAAACTTTATTTTTCTTATGGTTGGCTCAGCCTGTCCTAGGGGTGGGACTGGTACAGCATGTGGTGTGGGGGATTGAACTGCGGTCCCTGCAGTTGCCTAAGCTTGCCTAAACAGGTGCTTTAGACTGCTGAGCTGTCTCACTGGCCGAAGAATCTTAGCTCTTTCATTTAGGTATTTGACCAATTTTGAATTAGTTTTAGTAGGAGTCTAAGTTCATTCATATGGATATCTGCTTGTCTAGTAGTATTTATTACAAATGCCTTTTTCTGTTGAATGTGTTTGCTATGCTGTCAAAAATCAATTGATCATACATGTATGAATTTATTTCTGGATTCTCAGTTCTATTTTGATAGATGTCTATTCTTATTCCAGTTACATACTATATTGATTTCTGTATCTTAGTAGTAGGAAGTATTCTTGGAAGATAACAAAGTTCCATGTTTTGTTATATAGATCTTGCTTTAACTTGCCTTTAACCACCTAGCAGAAAAGTTTAACCACGAGGCATAAAATGTAAAGCTAGATTAGTATGCTGAGCTATAAAAGGCTTAAATAAATGGCTTCCATCATTGCCAGTTTTTCCAATAGCCCACTGCAATTATGAAACATTGGATTATGCATACAACTGCTTTCTCTCAGTTCAATGAGAAGAATTTTTTTTGTACCAATAATGATTAGAAAAATTATTGCGTCTACACCTTGTGCTCTGTATAACTCTATGAGGACAACAATATTCATTGTATCAAATACTGGAAATGTACTACGAATGTGTTTTGAAACTGTCACACTTTTATTTCTTATTAAATGCAATAAAAAAGAAAATAGGAAGTATGATTTTTCTAACTAAGGTGTATGTCTTATAGGGCAAGCTGACAAGACTTAGTTATAGGTTTGATAGAAATCCAACAACCTTAGAAAGTTTTGCAAACCTTTGTGCTTTGAAGACTGTTGGCTGACGAATAGTTAACCTTCTTCCTTGTTGCTTTATGGTGGTCTCAAGAGGTAAAATGCCTTTTCCAGGTGGATGATCCTGTGAGGTCGCCTTGGCAGGGAGTCAAAGCAGATCCTATAATTCTTTTCTCCTATGACTTAGAGACCTTAAGGGAAAGGAATAGTGATGTACAAATATCATTGTCTAGTTATTGATGTGTAATTATTAGTTTTTGCCCTGCTGTTGATAGCAATCAATAAAAGAGAGAAATGCATGGCAGTTCTGTGTCCATAAACTTATCTAGAGACCCTGTATCCAATGCAGTGGTCACTACTACTAATAACTAGCAAGGCCCTAAGTGTACATGGGCACAGTGGCACATAGTCATGATTCTAGTGTGCTGGGAGGTTAAAGAGGACAGATAACAAGTTTGAGCCCAACTAAAAAAACTAATGATTTAGTGAGACCCTGTGTCAAAATAACAATAACATAAATAAATAAAAAGATCTGGGGATGTAGCTCAGTGTGCAGGCCCTGGATTTAATCTCTAGTACTACTGAAAAAAGCAAGCAAGGGAGCGAGTGAGAGAATTAGAAGAATCTGAAATGTGGCTAGTACAACTGGAAACCAACTTTTAAGCTTTAATTCCTTTTACTTTTTTTTTTTTATTATCTAGAAGTGATACAAAATAGTAAAAAGAAACAAAAACATGAGAAACAATTTAAAACTTCACCTTCACCAAACATATTGGTAGGAATTCAACAATTCAATTTCAGTTAAATTAAATTTACTTTTAAAAGCTGAAATTTGAGCTTTTATTTGCGCAGTTATTAGAAAACACTGATGATCCCCAGTGTGAAGGTGCTGGCCTCTTCTGCATGATGAGAGGCAATTGAGACTGGGCGTGGTGGCGCAGTCTCCTTGGCTTTTGCTGTCACTCAGCCAGATGCACTGGCTGCTATAGAGCTTTTCCTCATGAGCCCCAGTGCCCTTTCATCAAGGACATTTCCACAGCATCAGAAGGTGGTAGCTTCTACAGCTGAGATTTACAGCCCCAATTAAGTGGAGGCTATAAATGAGATTAATGGGAAAACAAAGACAAGGAATGGTCCAGCTGTTGGCAAAGTGAGAGAGAAATCCTAGCTGTGGGTCTCTGTCTCTCTGTCCTGATGTGGCCTGCTGCAGGCCCACACTGGCTCTCCATAGTCTCTTTTCTTCTAGAGATCCAAATTGCTGGTCTGTCCAGCAGTGAAATTACTTTTTGAAATATAGGAAAGAAAGCTACCTTTAAGGTAGGGGTTGGTAGGCTGGGCATGGTGGCGCACACCTGTAATCCCAGCACTTGGGAGGCAGGAGGATCGGTGCGAGTTCGAGACCAGCCTGGGCAATAAAAGTGAGCTCAAGGCCAGCCTGAATAAACTGCATACTGAGACCCTGTCTCAAAAAGACCAAAAAAAAAAAAAAAAAAGTTAGGGGTTGGCAAACCTTTTTTTTTTTTTTTTTCAGAACTGGGGATTGAACTCAGGCCTTTGCACTTGCCAGGCAAGTGCTTATCTACTGAGCTATCTCCCCAGCCTGGCAAACCTTTTCTGTTGAGGGTCAGAGAGCAAATAACTTAGGCTGTCTGGGTCATAGGGTATCAGCCATCCAACTTGGTCTTAGTATGTAAACCAACAGGCAGGGCTGTATTCCAATAAAATCATAGATATGCATGGGGAAATTAGAATTTTATATAATTTTATCATGTTAATAAATATTATCTTTCTTTAGACTTCTTTCCTCAATTCTCTCAAACTATAAAAACCACTCTAAGGTGATGGGCTGAACAAAAAGAGCTGCCAAGATTTGGTCTCAGGCTTGCTTTGTTGACCTCTGTTCTGAATTACAAGCAAAACTCAAATGTGGTTGGAAATACCAAAGCAAAAGGATCTGTCCATCCCTTCGCATGAAGCTCAGTATAAGCACTTGGTCGTACTCTTTTCTGTTTGATGGGAAATTCAGGTCCCTCCACCAGACAGAAACCTACAAACCAAAGCTTGTCAGATGATCTAGGCAGGAGTGACTTCCGGAAGGTCATCACCCTCAGGCCTGGGGAGCTGGCACCCTGTCCTGAGTCCTGAAGTTTGAAGACCTTGCTAGGATTTTAGTCTTGTGTTGCTCTCCATAAGGAATCCCCAGGGCAACAGGGAAGTTTCTTCTTGGAACTTGACTCCCTGATTCTGTGTGTGTGTGTGTGGGGGGGGGGGCTCTCTGATTCCCTTTCTGAATGTTCGCTTTGAGGTGGTCATGGTCTCTTCCCTGTGCCCATTCTCCGGTGCACTGACCATGTGGCCAGGGTGCCCATACCTTGGCCAAAAGGAAGCTGCAGTGCAGCCACATGGCCAGGATGTGTGCAGATGGGTTAGAGTCTGTACGCACTCTATCAGAACACAGAAAGGGGCTGGGCCTGGAATAGAGGCCCACAGGTGATTTCCTCCATGTGTCTCTGTTCAGCTGTGTTCTAAATACAATCTTGGCTTTTAGCTAGCTATGGCAGCCCCTGACTAAAGCAGGTTTAGTTTGATTTGAATGAGCAGGTTGTTAGTTTGATTTACAAAGTAAGTGTATAGATGTGCTTTGGATCACTACTTTGAACCCTGAAGATGTTAGAGGTGGGCTCACGTGTGAAGTAAAGAATTAACTACGAAATGGAGGTGCAAGAAGGGAGATCCAGTGGTTGATGAGGTGGTTGCCTTCTGCCTCGTGAGAGCCACTGTGGGTATCACTTCTCAACTGTGTTCAGTGGCACCATGTTGTAGCTTAAAGCTGGCCGAGGCAGGAGACTGTACCATAAAAACCTGCAAATACTCAGAGCAGAGCTTGGTTGAACTGTAGTTGCTAAATATTAGCTGAACACTGCCCACTCTGGCTACCCACTGTCCATTGAGGGCTGCTGGCCTGTCCCCTCTCTCCCTTACAGACAGTCTCTCCTCCAAGAATTTAATTCTTCATCCCAGGAGAACAGACCTGGAGACATTCTCATCAGGAGCCATGTGGAGCGAGAAAAGGCAGCCACCGGGGAGAATACTGAATCACTTGCTTGTTTGTACGAATTCCTGAATTAAGCTAAGTTCTCTGTTGTCCTGAGCTGTCATGTCCCTGAGTAGCACAAAATGTTAATTCTTAGAATAGAATCTCCATAGAAGTCCCTCTTGGAACTAATGTTACTGATTGTAATGAGCTCTGGCATGGTAGGAATACATATCCCTGACTCCCTGATTTTCTAGATTCAGATAAAAATATTTTTTTCCTGTAATGAAGATTGAACCCAGACCCTTATGCCTGCTAAGCAAGTACCTGCTATTCAGCTACGTGTCTGCCTTGCAACACGACTTTTAGGGTTAACGCCTGGATTCCTCGACATGAAATATCAGTTGTGGAGAACATTTTTTTTTCTTGTTTTTGTTTTCCACGCCTGCCCTCTGGTGTTGAATTTCTAGAAGTTCAGCTAGATTCTTACTAATGTCAGATTCTGGGAGCCTGCTGAGCTATGCAGCCATCCTTGGGCCCCACGTGTAGTAAAGAAAGGATGCCTGAGTATGTGAAGAACCGGCTGGGCTGGAGAACTCTCGCCCTCTCCAGAAGGCAGGCTACCTGTAGAAGCTTGAGTACAGAGCGATAGCCACAGGGGACCAACACATGGGCGGCTTCTGTTTGACCTCAGTATTTCAAAATAGTTTAATTAGCCAGGGGTGGTGGCACACACCTGTAATCCCAGCACTTGGGAGGCTGGGGCAGGAGGATCAATAAGAGTTCGAGACCAACCTGGGCTACAAAAGTGAGCTCAAGGCCAGCCTCAACTGCATAGAGAGACCCTGTCTCAAAAAGACAAAAAAAAAAAAAAAAAAAGTTTAATTATAATAAAGAAAATATTTTCAGGTTTTCTTGTAAACATCTGCATATTGGGCAACTTTAAGTCCACATTATATTTGGGCAGAAATCTAGTGAGATGAATGACTATTTAGAGAACTTTTGAGAATGGTAAGTGATATTGGTTCCATTTTCTTTGGAGGAGCCCCAGTCTTCTCTGTCAGCTTGTACGTTGTCTCGGGTTCTAGTGCAGACTCTTGGGTTTCTGCCTTGGGCCCTTCAGCCTTCTGTCACAGACTCATCGGCCTCCTGATACAGTCTTGTAGGGAGTACTGCAGTGAGCTGCAGACCTTGGATTGAATCCTCTTATCTCCAGTGTGCAGATGACCACTGTACGCTTCCTCCTCCAACTCTGTGGCTGACCGTGTGTCTTCTCTAGAAGCACTTAGCCTCAATTTTAATGCCATCTTCTTAGAAACATCTGCGCCATGAGAGTTGAGTGGAGGAAGAAGTGATTACACAGACTGAAGCATAAAAGAAGAAAGATGAGACAGAGGTCCAACTAAAATAGCTTGTACACCCATGGAGGCCAAAGGAGCAGAAATAACAAATGCTGGAGCCTGACAGGCTGGTACAAGTTTTGGACTGTGTGCTGTCTAGAATGTCTCCATGGATTATAACTTCACGGCCGTCTGATCACCAAGACCACCACAAAGAGTGATCCACCTCATTTAAACTAAGCCATCTCCTGTTTTTTTGCCCTGGACCTGTGGCATTCTGGACTACTTCTGTTCTTGTTTTTGGCTGAGTGTAAAGCATGTACAATGAATCTTCTCTTCTGTGTTTGCTGAAAAATGAAAATAAAAAACAGAAACGAAAGATAAGTGATATTTACCTTACTTTGATTTTCCCAGGCAAAGCGAGAATGATCTTTACAACACCTTCAACAGATCTGACCATGTGTTTTATGCTTTAGGAATTTCAGAAATGGTTAGGGGTGTAGCTCAGTGTTAGAGTGCTTGCCTAGCACACAGGTGGCTCTGAGTGCCATCCCCAGAAACCCCAGAATAGATGTAGGCTGTGCAAAGTGATCCTGGGTGCTCTGTAGCTTGCTGGAGGCCCCAGCTCCTCAGAAGTCTGAGGTGGGAGTTCAAGAACATCAACATGGACAGCAGAGTGAAACTCCATCTCAGAAGAGAATTACAAAAATGAAAACTCCTTTATGTTCTTAGTTTTATTAATTTTTATGTAATAAACAAAGTCATAAAGTATATGAAGCAATACGCAGCTTTCTCTCCACTGTTCACATCCTACACTGGTAGAATCCTCTCTTTACTCTCCATGTACCACTGATGTATATGGTAAATTCTTCCTTCTACTCTGTGTCATTTCTTCGCTAAATTCTTGAGATTTTTGTAACTTTCTTATGCTTTACATTTTTACATAGTCATTTCATCTGAGGAAATTAACGTATATATATTTATATAAAACATGGCTTTTGAGAAAGGGTCTTAGCCCCAGGCTGGCCTCAAACTCACAGTCCTCCAGGCTCATGCTCCCAAAGGCTGGGATTACAAACCTGCAACCAGTATAGCTCTTTTCTAATCTCTGTACTTGTTTCTTCATTGACTTGTGGTATTAATTAGCACCCCTGATTCAGCACTGCTGAGGGCTGGCAATGGTGGGGGCCTCGTTTTTTTTTTTTTTTGGATTTGAATGAGGCACATCTGTTTCAATATTAATTCTAATGTTTGCTGTAGATTTAGCTAGGCACACTTTTGTCCAGTAAACTAAATCCTCCTGGTTTTCTGAGAAGAGCAATTAAGGATGAATTATGGATGAGTGCTGAATGGGAGTAAATGATTTTTTTCTGCATGTAAGATGGTCACATGTTTATCTTTCACTTCTTATTAGAGTTTTCAAATATTCACAAAAGAGGCAATATTATAATTAATCTTCATAACCTGTCATCCAACTTTAACAGTTACCAATTTTCTGTCCTTTTATCTTTTCTTCTATTTCTTTATTGTTTTAGTATTGGAAAGTAATCCAGGCATTTTATCAGTTCATTTGTAAATATAATAGGGTGTACCTATAATAGATGAGGGCTGTTAGGAAGGATGGCCACATACTAATGACCAAATCCTAGAAGCAATAATATCAAGAATAACCTAATTTTGATCATCTAATATGTGTTCAGTTTTTCTTGATCCATCAAGCTATCATATTTTTGCTGTTAGTTTATTTGAACCAGGTGCAAAAGGTGCACACATTTCCTGTGGTTAGTATATTTCTTAAGTCTTTTTATTTTAAAAATTGTTTTTATTTTCTTTTTTAAATTTTATTTTATTGGGCTAGTGAGATAGCCCAGAGGTCTAAAACACCTACTTAGGCAAGCTTAGGCAACCACAGGGACTGCAGTTCGATCCCTGGCACCACAAGCTGTGCTAGCTCCACCCTCAGGGCAGGCTGTGCTGGCCATAACATAAATAAATGAATAAATAAAGTAAAACTGTTTTAATTTTATTGTGAAGAATAAAAGCAGAAGCAAAAACAAGTAGAAAGAAAGAAACGGTAACATACAACAATGCATATGTTACAGATTTTCAAAACAGGAATAGCTAATTAACAATGGTTGTTACATTACCTAATTTTTAAAAATGTGTTTAGTACAGGGTTTACAGGGCCTCATGGATCTCACATACATCGGACTCATAGTGATCCTCCTGTTTTCAGCCTCCCAGCACTGGGATTATAGGCAAGTCACAACACCCAGTTTTAATCACTGCCAGCACATTGGCTGGCCCTGCATGCCAGGGATCAAACTCTGGTCCTTGTGCTTTAGTTCTCTGAGCTATCTGGCTGCCCCTCAGAAACTTCACTTAAGATGAGATCCCAGTTGTTGATTCTTTGGAGTATTTCTCATGCAGTTTGGTTTTTATTCATGAATTGTCTACCTACTCCAGTGTCTTTAAGATTTTCACCAACTTTCTCTTCTAGGAGATTTAGTGTTTCTGTTTTTTATTTTCTTTTTTAAAGACTCTGTTTTAATTATTTATTTGGTATAGAGTTTCACTGTGCACTTCAGATGCATAACGATCCTCCTGCCTCAGTCTCCCCAGAGCTGGGATTACAGGGGTTCACCCCTATGTTTGTTTTCAGGTCCAGCACAGCACTCCTGGGGTTCTGGGGCCTGCACAAGATATGGTACCTGGAATGGAAACCAGGTCCTTGCACTTGTCAGGCAGGTGCTTAGACCACTAAGCTATCTTCCTAGCCCCTCTTAAGTCTCCTTAAATCCTTAAAAGTCCCTTTTCTTTTTATAAATGCTCCTTTTTGAGTTACTTGTACTGTAGACTTTTTGCCATTAGTATCTGATTTAATCTTTAAAATGTCATTTACATATTATAGCTTATTATTTTATATGTAATTTAATTTTATTCTGTTCCCTATATTTCCAAAAACTAATAATTAGAACAGCAGTTTGAATTAGAGTGAGGCTCTTCCTCAAAATGTCTGTGTATTTGGTAAAATTCCTGTAATGCAGGCTCTTTTGCACCAAATAAAGACTTCCTGATGTCTGGCTTTCTCATTTGCAGTAACCTTGACCTTGACCAGCCAGCAAAGAGGAGGTGGCTCAATGCACTAATAAGTCTCCCAATCACCTTTTACCAGGGCTTTTGGCAGATATTGAGAATCATTATCTGTGGCTTAGATTTCACTAGCACTACAAAATAGAAGTTTTCTAAATCATTAGCTCCTCCTATATTTATTAACTGCAATCCTTCAAGAAAATAGAATTTTCATCAGTCATTTGGTTCCCTTGAAATACTATCTGGGGCACATGGGATAAATGCCTTATTCTTTGTGTTGTCATCTGAGAATAAGTTGGTGTATTATCAACCTTTGAAAACATCTGCCACATGCTGCGCCAGCCCTGCCCTCAGGGCAGGCTGAGCTGGCCATAAAAATAAATAAATAAACACAAAAAAAGTTAAAAAAAATGAAAACATCTGATAGTGGGTGTATACAATTATGAATCAATGAAGCTTTGTATATTTGATGTGCTGAAATATTTTTTTGTGTAAGCTAATGGTTTCAATCTATTTTGATCATCATCATCATCATCATTATTATTATTATTATTATTATTATTATTATTATTATTATTATTTTGGTACTGGGGGTTGAACTCAGGATCTTGCGCTTGTCAGGCAGGCACTTAAGCCACTGAGCTATCTCCTCAGCCCCCATTATTATTTTTGATGTTCAAATTATCCCAATTTTGATTGTGGTAGGGCCTTCAGATTGACTTTGGTGTGCTGTTGACATGCTCCCAGTAGTCCTTGATAAGTGTCTTAATTTCTGTATGGCAAGATGTTCCAGGCTCTTATATATTTATACTGATAGATTCTGGCACTAGTATGAACTGCTAAGTTATTATGGTAGTCATCTAACATGGCTAACACAGCTTATCTCCCAATGACCACTTCCTCCTTCTTCCCCACTCTAGCCCTGAATACACATCCCTCTCACCTTTCCCACACACACTGGAGAGACCCCAATCAGCCTTAGAAGTCACTGAAACTGCCTCTCAAACTCCACCCCTAGCAAAAGTCCATAAAAGTCTCAGCTTTCTTTGTCTCAGGTCAAGATTTTTCCCATCTGCTCTTGATCCTCTCCATGTCTTTGGAGTTGAGAAAGGCTTCTTTTGGATTTCCTGCCTCTTCAGTGCACTGCTGAAAGACCTATCATTAATGACTCCTTCTCGTATACAACAGACCCACCTAATGCTCACAGGGGACCCTGCCATCACTATTTCTACCAGTAGCCTTCTCAGTCCTGCCATGTTACTCCTCACCTCTGATGAAGCTCCTCAACACAGTTACGTCAAGGCCCTACAGATGACCCTGACTCCCTTCCCTTACATTGGTAGTACTCCTCTTCCCACAGCCTCTATACATAGTTCATAGATGGTAGCTCAACAAACACAGACATTAAAAAAGGACAAGGTATTCCATAGTCAGTACATCTAGAGTAATAGAGCAACTGGGTTTTTATTTATTTATTTCCTTTTTTTTTTTTTTTTTTTTTT